>JXCR01144892.1:0-61902 GCA_002079205.1 Phalaenopsis hybrid cultivar | reverse complement strand
AAAACATTCTTTAAACTTTTAATCACTTATCATTTTTAGGAAAAAGATAAAGAAAACTACTCAGAATCCATTGAGAAAACACAACCACACTTGAGTTTGAAAGTAGAAATCATGCCTACAAACAAGAAATCTAGATTAAAATAAAGTGTAGTGACAAGGATAAACACTTATCTCAAATCCTCTCCATCAAATATGTTGAAGTTCCTTTAAATTTTCTTCCTTCGCTCACAATACAAACTAACACTCGAAATAAAAAGAAGATGGCTGACATCGGCAGCGGCAACGATGGACGGCGGTTACTTGGATGAATGATGGTTGTAAAATCTGATGAGTGGATGGCCTCTTCTCTTGGATAATCTAAGTCTTTTTTTATAAAAACCCAAGAGGTGCCTTGGTGTCTCTTCAAAAAGGTGTCTCCATTCAATGAATCTTCTAGAAGTTGCCTCCTTAAAAGCCAATTGAATGAATTTTCATGTCCGTAGGATATTTCTCACTTTTTTACTAAGGGTTGCTTCAAACACCTTTTAAAAAATTCATTCAAATTTAATAAATCATCACATAACTACTTATAGTGTTTAAGCGCGAGGTACCTGACGCTTAGGCACAGCTCTCTAGCACATAGGCGCGAATCCAGTTTATTTTTGCATCTTTCTTCATTTTTGCTCCAAATTTGACCCTTCTTCAGTTCTTTTAGCATTTTTCATCCATTTGATTGTACTTGTAAGAAAAACACATAAATACCTCTTATTAAAGTGCAATATCTCAAATATATATATATAAATGTGTATAAAAATACTATATATTTTAGGTGTATCAGACATCTCAAGCCTCATTAGATTCATAATGATAAAACTCAATGAGATTAGGGGTCAGATCATCGATGGTGAGCCTTTGGGCACGTGTAGATATATCATGACATGATGAATAGCTATTTCAAAGTCATGAAATTCTCACCAAGAAGGTCATCCTCATTAAGAAAATCTTCCCGAGGATCACTCTGAGTCCCTACCTCAGGATTTACTTGATTGGACTTGGGACAAAATCAACTAGAGGAGTGACTAGGTCCAAATTTAACTATGTAGTCTTCAAAATGAAAGTTGGAGTCTCAAGAGGCGGGGTGATAGGGATTTTCCTCACCCACCTCCTTTTTGTCAACGTAAGGGGATAATCTTTTATCAAATATTTATTTTTAAGTAAAACTTTATCAATATAAGAAAGATTCATTTTATATTTACTTGAAGAAGAGGGGAAAAAGTAAAAACTTCCTTCTTTTTATTCTTTGAAAAAGGAGTTGCATCAAATGTCGGCGGAGCCGCAACAATAGTATCAAAAACATAATCTGGCACAACCTTTGGTGCAGTAGCCTCATGCATTATATCAAGGGTCCCTCGTGACTCCTCGAAGTGCTTGATAGCGTGCACAATAGAAGGTAGCCATCCAAGTCTTGAAGTGAACCGACAGGACGAACCCTTGCCCTGTCCTATGAGAACCTCACCAGTATGGGAAATAGGGAAATTCCTACATGACCCTCTTGATGTTTTAGATCCAAAAGCTTTTCCTAAAAAAGATGAGCCTTTTTCTCGCGAGGCAACCACTCTCATGATCTTCTTGATTGATTAGGAGATCCTTGGTAGAGCTATCAACATAGAAAATAATAATAATAATACTTTACAAATGAATTAAAAATTACATTATTTGATATAAATTTGATTGGTTTAAGAAACGGATTTGAGAATCTCAACTCAAATTATAATTTGTGCACATTACAATTACCATTCCAAGAACTACCACACGATACAAATACAATATTGTTTACGTTTCTACCCGCAGGAAGCAACCCCAGGATTCATTTTTACATACTATACACATGCCGAGAAACCGGAGCTCCACATCCTCAAACAGAAACGAAATTTTGCAAAGATGAGACTTGCAATTTTAGAGAAAATAGGACTTTCTTGAGAAAATCCTAGCAACTGTAGCCTATCTATGAGTAAACAGCAATCTCGCCAGAGGAGCGGATTNGGAAATAGGGAAATTCCTACATGACCCTCTTGATGTTTTAGATCCAAGAACTTTTCCTAAAAAAGATGAGCCTTTTTCTTGCGAGGCAACCACTCTCACGATCTTCTTGATTGATTAGGAGATCCTTGGTAGAGCTATCAACATAGATAATAATAATAAGAATACTTTACAAATGAATTAAAACTTACATTATTTTATATAAATTTGATTGGTTTGAGAAACGGATTTGAGAATCTCAACTCAAATTATAATTTGAGCACATTACAATTACCCTTCCAAGAACTACCACACGATACAAATACAATATTGTTTACGTTTCTTCGCGCAANATTTGAGCACATTACAATTACCCTTCCAAGAACTACCACACGATACAAATACAATATTGTTTACGTTTCTTCCCGCAGGAAGCAACCCCAGGATTCATTTTTACATACTATACACATGCCGAGAAGCCGGAGCTCCACATCCTCAAAAAGAAACGAAATTTTGCAAAGATGAGACTTGTAATTTTAGAGAAAATAGGACTTTCTTAAAAAAATCCTAGCAACTTTAGCCTATCTATGAGTAAACAGCAATCTCGCCAGAGGAGCGGATAGAGCGGCAGATCTCCAGAATCAACCGGCGCTCAAATTCGGCCGCTTCCAACTTGGCCGGATGAGCTCTAGGGATCCGCCGGTTTATTAGGGCCTCTGCCCCGATCGCCCCCGATAGACCGGATCCCTTCCCGGCTAGCCCAAGCATGGAGTCCACGTAAGCGTCTCTCAGCCGGGCCAGGAGGCGGACCGGCGAAAGCATCTTTGAGCGAATCCCAAAGGCTCGCCGCAGCCTTATCGGCCGGCGTAGACCTCCGCCGAGTTTGTCCACTTGGACCTTCTTCCCCTTACCGCTTTCCAGCCTCTTATATCGTCGGCGGCGCCAGTAAGAGCGAACAGCTCTGCAAAACTGAACCGGAAAAGCCTCCATAGATCCCTTGTTTCTGTCTAGAGAAGTTCGGTGTGGAGAGGGAGGAAAGGGAATGCTGTAGATAAAATGGCCAAGCTTTCTATATATATGATGGTTGTGAAATCAATTAATAAGGACGGTGATTGATTAGAATAATTCGTGGAGAACATGGAGGCATGGACCGAGGGCTCAAAGTCAAAAGTTTGATTTTTCTGGCCATTGACGTGGCTTCTGGAAGTTTTCTTGTTGATTTATAATTTGCCTTGCCCGCTAGATAGCATTGTTGAGTGGCCAATAATTGATTGGAGGTTGATGGTGGGCGTAGGGAAATCGAAAAAGGCTTCAAGGGAATTATAAATTTCTNTTGATTTATAATTTGCCTTGCCCGCTAGATAGCATTGTTGAGTGGCCAATAATTGATTGGAGGTTGATGGTGAGCGAAGAGAAATCGAAAAAGGCTTCAAGGGAATTATAAATTTCGGTTTTTATAGAACTGAACAACTTCAAACGTTGAACTTTCAAACTGTGATAAAAATATTAAAATTTAAATCAAAATTTTGAAAATAATTTGGGCATTAGGTTTAAAAAGAGAGTTTAAATATTATATATGCAACCAAACTTCCTCTAGTCTAGTTAAGATCTATATATGTACGACTAAGGATGGCCGACAAATGAAAAATCGAAGGCCCTAAGGCAGAGGACTAAGGGTCCACCAATGAAAGATTAAGCGTCCACTAGCGGAAGACTAAGAGTCTATTAGCATAATACCAGATGACTTACCTCACTAGGTGTAGTCCCCTTGAACTGGAGCTAGTGGCTGATCAAACCATTTGAACCAAAAAAAAAAGGCCAATCAAGCCGAGCAGAGAGATTGACTTGTCTTCCATNAAGATTAAGCGTCCACTAGCGGAAGACTAAGAGTCTATTAGCATAATACCAGATGACTTACCTCACTAGGTGAAGTCCCCTTGAACTGGAGCTAGTGGCTGATCAAACCATTTGAACCAAAAACAAAGGCCAATCAAGCCGAGCAAAGAGATTGACTTGTCTTCCACCACAACCTGACTCAAGGGAAGAATTCAACAACATCATCACATATCCAACCAACGCCCTTGAGATTCGTCATCTCGGGCAAAAAATTGGCCATAACAAAATCACATGGAGCATCTTGAGGGATCTCATTGTCAAAGATTGAGCTAATCATCTGATTACCGTGATTCACAATTTCCCGATAGCCTAGCCCTGCTCTATCGATAGGAGTTCGTTGTTCAGGAATCAATGATTGACAACTTGACTAGAATAGCTAATCGGCAAAGCCAAGTTGATCGAATCAAGTATTGTCGACCCGAACACCATCAAGGGTCAACTGGCAACCCCTGATTTAGCACAATTGGCTGAACAGTCTTGTCGAACCGAGACTATGTGATTTCTGTCAACTAAGTCATAGGATAGCCTAGCACCTATATATGTAAAATAGCTAGAAAATCCTGAAACGCCCACTTTAAAGTAAGGCTGACATGTAATTTTAAATAAATTGGGTAAAGAAATGATTAATCAACAATTCATATTATCGTTCATTATTGTGCACTTCTCTCTCAGTATCTCTCCCTCTCTCTGTCTTCTGTCTTATACTATATTTCCTGAGGTAGGTGTGATTCATGAATAGATTCAAATGCAACATCCTAAAATGTGTGGTGATCATGGATCATGACACAGATAAGAAGATGTGTAGCACACTGAGAAGAAAATCCTAATAGAGACACTACTAACATGGAGTGCGCTAGGGAGTTTATGCAGCAACTGATTCAAGTGTTGAAAGACAAGATGTTGGATGCCCTCGAAGAGGCATTGGCTCGGGAAGGGGAGTAGAACCTTCTAGTGGAACAACCAACATCAAATAGTCAAAGGACATTCTTGCTTATCGAAAGGGAAGGAGATTCACAGTACATTAACAATCTTGAGTCAGTACCAACAGATGGACAGCAGTTTGGGTGCACTGAGGCGCACCAATAGTTAGAGAACACATTCTCTTAGAAGTTTTCTAAAGTTGAGTCCCCATATAGATTTAAAACTCCAACATTAGATTTATACAAGGTTCAAACTGATCCAATCAACCACACATGCTCCTTTAAATTGACTGCTTGCTTGTTGAATATCACAGACCCTTTGACATGCCAACTGTTCTCCATCACATTATGGGAGTCGATCCTCTGGTGTTTCAATGGATTGTCACCAGATGTGATCACCTTGTCTTTTGATTTCAAGAAAAAACTATTGGCACAGTTCACCAGTAAAGAGAAACCCTAGAAGAGTTCACAAGCCCTCTTACAGAAAAGACATGGGTAAAATAAGGACCTCTGCTCATTTGTCACTCGGTTCTAAAGAAAATGCTGGAGGTGCGGGATATGGAACCTGAAATAGCACACATCACTCTTATGCAAGGGTTGAAGGAAGCTTAATTATGGTTTGCATGGGCGACTGTGGACCCTAGGGACCAAGGATCATAGGGGAATTTTTTGGAGATAACCAATAACCACATATGGACTAAAGAGTACAATACCATGCTCGCTTCCATTAGAGTAAAGTTGCTGATTGTCTGCAGAAGAGGGTCCCTAGAGATGATAGGTGGAGATTGGGGGATGACTCACATTCTTCTGATTACCCATGCAATGAAGACAACTAGCTACCCAAGGAATACAAGGGAGACAACAGGCTCTATAACCACCAGAGTTAGACCCAATACCCTAACTAGAGGCCAACTATCTCATGGATTCCCATGAGATTCCTCATTCAGGACTGAGATCTGGTCATAAAATAATCACATAGAGCATCCCAAAATATCTCCTCATCAATGAGTGAGCTACATATATGATTATGGTGATTCTCCTCTACTCGATAGCCTAGTCTTGCTTGACCTACATGAGTTCCTATGTAGGGATCAATGGTTGGCAACTGACTAGAATAGCCAACAGACACAACTAAATTGATCAAGTCAAGTTTTGCAGACTAAAAAACAATAAAGGCTGACTGATAAGCCCGATTCAAATTAGTTAGATGAAATGGCCTTGCCAAACCTTGACTGGCCAATTTCAGCAGACCGAGTTATAGGATAGCCAAACTGAACGATACATAATAGTTTAGGTAATTTACACACACACACACACACATGATTGTGTGAGTGTGAGTGTGTGTGTAATAATACCTAAAATATTCTATAATGCCACCATTAAAGTAGTTTCAGACATATAATTTCATATATTGTACCCCTTTTCTATAAATAGAGGGATCATTTCAAGCGAAATGACTAATCAATGATTCAATTTATTATTTATTACTATGCACTTCCTTCTTTGTCTCTCTCCCTCTCTCTCATATCTTACAATTTATTCATTGGGTGTGATTCACTGATATATTCAGATTCAATAATATAAGGTGTTACATAATAAATGGAAGGATGCAATGATGTCTTAGTAGGCATAAAAATAGTATTTTAACATATCATATAAAAAAACGTCAATCGAGGACTCATTGTTATGCTAATAATATTATTTTCTACTTAATGTAAATGAGAATTTTAATAGGGAACTAGCTAAATAATTGAGGTTGCCACAAGTTACTAATAAATGAAAAATTTTTATGGTAAAATAGAATAGTATAATATCACTCATCGTATATAAGTCTTCACTTAGAATTTTTAGGGGAATATAATTTTATCATTTATTTCTATATAATAATTTGTTTTTATAGGATATTTTTATGTTTAATTTGAAATTTAGAGTAAAAGTAATAATTTTATCATATAATATATGGTGATAACTAATAATTGAATTCATAAGGTTCAACATAAATATTGATGGAGAATTTGGATATCTTAATGCACTCAAATTATTTAAATCACACACACACACACACACACACATCTTGAAGGAAATAATAAGTTAACAATAAAAAGCCGAAGTAGACTATAAGNTCTTATATCGTCGGCGGCGCCAGTAAGAGCGAACAGCTCTGCAAAACTGAACCGGAAAAGCCTCCATAGATCTCTTTTGTCTAGAGAAGTTCGGTGTGGAGAGGAGGAAAGGTAATGCTGTAGATAAACTGGCCAAGCTTTCTATATATATGATGGTTGTGAAATTAATAAGGACGGTGATTGATTAGAATAATTCGTGGAGAACATGGAGGCATGGACCGAGGGCTCAAAGTCAAAAGTTTGATTTTTCTGGCAGAGGCCATTGACGTGGCTTCTGGAAGTTTTCTTGTTGATTTATAATTTGCCTTGCCCGCTAGATAGCATTGTTGAGTGGCCAATAATTGATTGGAGGTTGATGGTGGGCGAAGGGAAATCGAAAAAGGCTTCAAGGGAATTATAAATTTCGGTTTTTATAGAACTGAACAACTTCAAACGTTGAACTTTCAAACTGTGATAAAAATATTAAAATTTAAATCAAAATTTTGAAAATAATTTGGGCATTAGGTTTAAAAAGAGAGTTTAAATATTATATATGCAACCAAACTTCCTCTAGTCTAGTTAAGATCTATATATGTAGGACTAAGGACGGCCGACAAATGAAAAATCAGGCCCAAAGGCAGAGGACTAAGGGTCCATCAATGAAAGATTAAGGGTCTACTAGCGGAAGACTAAGGATTTATTAGCAGAATACTAGATGACTTACCTCACTATGTGTAGTCATCTTGAACTGGAGCTAGTGGTTGATCAAACCATTTGAACCAAGGACAAAGGTCAATCAAGCCGAGCAGAGACATCTTGTCTTCCACCACAACCTGACTCAAGAGAAGAATTCAACAACATCATCACATATCTAACCAACGCCCTTGAGATTCCTCATCTCGAGCCAAAAATTGGCCATAACAAAATCACATGGAGCATCCTGAAGGATCTCATTGTCAAAGATTGAGCTAATCATCTGATTACCGTGATTCATGATTTTCCGATAGCCTAGTCCTGCTCTACCAACTGGAGTTCTTGTTCAGGAATCAATGATCAACAACTTGACTAGAATAGCTAATCGGCAAGGCCAAGTTGATCGAATCAAGTATTGTCGACCCGAACACCATCAAGGGTCAAATGGGAACCTATGATTTAGCACAATTGGATGAACAATCTTGTCGAACCTAGACTATGTGATTTCTGTCAATTGAGTCATAGGATAGCCTAGCACCTATATATGTAAAATACCTAAAAAATCCTGAAACGCCCCCTTTAAAGTAAGGCTGACATGTAATTTTAAATAATTCGGGTGATCCTTTCATGAGAAATGATTAATCAACAATTCATATTACTACTCATTATTGTGCACTTCTCTCTGAGTATCTCTCCCTCTCTCTCTTCTGTCTTATACTATATTTCCTTAGGTAGGTGTGATTCATGAATAAATTCAAATGCAACATCCTAAAATGGGCGGTGATCATGAATCATGACACAGATAAGAAGATGTGTAGCACACTGAGAAGAAGATCCTTATAAAGACACTACTAACATGGAGCGTGCTAGGGACTTTATGCAACAACCGATTCAAGTGTTTAAAGACAAGATGATGGATGCCCTCAAAGAGGCATTGGCTCGGGAAGGGGAGTAGAACCATCTAGTGGAACAACCAACATCGAATAGTCAAAGGACATCCTTACTTGTTGAAAGGGAAGGAGATTCACAGTACATTAACAATCCTGAGTCGGCACCAATAGATGGACAACAATTTGGGTGCACTAAGGCGCACCACCAGTTAGAGAACACATTATCTTAGAAGTTTTCTAAAGTTGAGTCCCCAGAAAGATTTAAAACTTCAACATTAGATTTATACAAGGTTCAAACTGATCCAATCGACCACATATGCTCCTTTAAATAGACTGCCTGCTTGTTGAATATCACAGACCCGCTGAAGTGCCAACTATTCTCCATCACATTATGGGAGTCGACCCTCAGGAGTTTCAATGGACTGTCACTAAATGTGATCTCCTTGTCTTCTGATTTCAAGAAAATACTATTGGCACAGTTCACCAGTAACGAGAAACCCTAGAAAAGTTTACAAGCCCTCTTACAGAAAAGACATGGGTAAAATAAGGACATCTGCTCATTTCTCACTCGATTCTAAAGAAGATGTTGGAGGTGCGGGATATGGATCTTGCAATAGCACACATCACTCTTATACAAGGGTTGAAGGAAGCTTAATTCTGGTTTGCATGGGCGACTGTGGACCCTAGGGATAGAGGATCCTAGGGGAATTTTTGGAGATAACCAATAACCACATATGGACTAAAGAGTACAATACCACCCCCGCTTCCGTTACAGTAAAGTTTTTTTGCTGATTGTCTACAGAAGAGGGTCCCTAGAGATGATATGTGGAGACTGGGGGATAACTGACATTCTTCTGATCGTCCATACAATGAAGACAACCAACTGCCCAAGGACCATGATCCCGAAACCGCTTATATGCAACAATATAATAACAATTCTGATTATATTTTTACTTATATTTCTTTATTTTGCAACAAAACCCAAAACTTGATCTTGAAGAAAAGTAAGAATTTAACTTTTAATTTATATATATTGAAATACTACGCAAGTATATATATCGTTATCAAGAAATATAGGACTTTTTGATTAAGACCTTAATATCGAACTCACAGGGAAGATATGCAATATGCCGTTTTTGGAAAACTTTTATTTTTAAAAAAGATAATTATTTAAAATTAAGACATTTTTGCAATAAATAAAGTTTAAATATTTTTGGTAATTTTTATATTGTGAAAAAAAAGTACAAACTTAAAAAGATAACTTGAGTTTTTGTAGAAGAAAAACACTAAATATGAAAATATCTTTCTTTTTATCATGAATCAGTAATAAGTAAAAGAATTTTGTTGTGGAAGTATGCATATTGTGTTGTGCCAAATAGGAGCAATCATATTCTTTACCCTTACTAGAGATGCTATAAAGAACATTGGTTAATTTAAAGTTTATCTGAAAGACCGGCTAGGCAGGGAAGATACTAGCTCTCACTCTAGAGTTCCCTCGATTCCCTCCACCAGGGGGCTAACACGAACTAGAGATGCTATAAAGAATATTGGCTAATTTAAAGTTTGAATAGTTCTGAAGACCGACTAACCCTTACTAGAGATGCTATAAAGAACATTGGCTAATTTAAAGTTTGAATAGTTATGATGACCGGCTAGATGGGAGATGCTATAAAGAACATTGACTAATTTAAAGTTTGAATAGTTCTGAAGATCGGCTAGGCAGTAAGATACTAGCGTCTCCACTCTAGAGTTCCCTCGATTCCCTCCACCTGAGGGCTAACATCTCGTATCAGAACCTAAAATAATAAACCAAGTTGGAGGTTTTAACCTTTCACTTTAAATTCCTCTAACTCTACACCCTTCAATGAATATTTCCTTATTTATTTGCACTCAAACGTATGAGGTACATTCTCATTCATACAACCTCATGTGATTCTTTCCAATTGTTGACTGAGACAACACCAGTCTGGTTCTTACATGTTCTCACAATAAATTTTAACATCTGGATTGGCCAAATTAAGAAGTAAATGAAGTACATGGATTTAAATCATCACAACTTTTTTCAACATTAAAGATCAATACTCTCCACAACTTCTATCCAACACTTAATTACTTATCTTTTTAAGAAGAAAGATCAAGAAAACTACATAGAATTCATGAAGAAAATAAAACCACATTTTAGTTTGAAAGTAGAAATTATTGTCAAACCAACAACAAGTGTCAATTAAAACCAAAGTAGTCTAAAACAAAAGATAAAAACTTATCTCAAGTCCTCCACTAAACTCTTGAAATTCCTTTGAATCTCTTATCTTTTACAAAAATCTCAATATAAAAATAAAATAAAAAGGATAAATATGTGGTGCTGAAAATCTCTCCAACTAATTCCCCAAATTTAGAACTATCAAAACTTTCCCAGTACTTTTAGGACCCCTTTCAAAGTCTCAATCTTCCTTTTTTTATAATTACCCAAAAGGTGTCTTGGTATCACTTGAAAATGTGTCTTGATTCGATATATTTCCATGAGAGATGCATTCTTTCGCAAAAAATTTCGTCCATGGTGGTTGTAACCACCTATTAAGCCAATAGGTGCCTCAAAAACCTCTTTAAAATTCACAAAAATAGAATTTACTCATCCAATAACTGCCACTGACGCTTAAGAGTGAGGCCTCTGGTGCATAGGCGTGGCCTTCTATGTTTAACCGACGCTTAAGCACCGGATCTGGCGCTTAGGCACCAAAACACTTTTGTACATTTTTCACCTATTTGCTTCAAATTTAATCCCTTTTCACTCCTTTAAGCATTTTTCACCTTTTTACCTGTACCTGAAAGAAAAATATAAAAATACCTTCAATTAAAGCGCAATATCTCAAAAATAGGTATAAAAATGTGTCTAAAAACACTATATATTTTAGGTGTATCAAAATTCCCCAATCTTAAAATGTTACTTGTCCTCAAGTGATTCCAATATTCAAAAACAAAATATGCATGATATGTATATGAGAGTTTCTTTAGGAGTTACTAAAATTTAGATTTAGAAATATAGTAGTCCAATTTAGAAAAAAAATATTCAGTAAATGAGACCAACTTAAAGTTTAGAAATTTTTAATATTAAGAAGATGAAAATATGAGTTCCTATCTAACTTATAAATATTGTAAGTCTTCCAAATTTAGAATTTAGTTCTTTTATTATCTCCACTTAAAAATTTTTACTAAGAATAATTTTACTTACTATATTATATCTATAAGCTTAAGATTTTCTCAAGTCATACACTTTAAAAGATAAAATGTAGAACCAATTTTTGATTAGGCACTAATCCTCAAGCTTCTCCTCCCTCACTTTTTCTTTTTCTTTTTTTTTCTTTTTCTTTTTATTTTTCCTTTTCTTTTCCTTTTCTTTTTATTTTCTTTTTCTTTTTTTAGGCAAGGATTACTATATCTAGATAGCCCTTTAATAATTTTGAATTCAACTTTTCCTTTCTTAAAGCAAAGTATTGAAACAAAACTTTTACTTATAAATATAATAATAGCTTTGAAAATTATTTTTAATAAAAGAAATTTAGGTATTAAAAATAAAAGTTTAAATTTCTAAAATTTTTAAAAAATAATGTTTCTTACTAAAGATAGTTACTTATATTAATTATTTTCTACACTAAAAACTTTTAACTTAAAGTTCTTCTTCATTAGTCAAAATTTCAACTAAATTCTCTTATTCATTTCTAAAATCAAATTTTACTTCCCTAATATAACTTCAATACATGATCAATTTTTCTTTTCAAATCAACTTCACTTGTAGTTCATTTGAGAACAAATAAAATTAAAGTTTTGAAAAAAAATTTCATCCCCCCTAAACTTAAATTTTTAACAGATTAAACAGTTTAGCATCAAATATATATAAGCAAGAATGAAAATTAAAATAACAGCTAACATGAATATTTATACCCTAATGATACAAGTATAAAACTAAAAACAGAAGTAAAATTAATTTTGATCAAAATTTATAATATTTTTATTTTAATGTAAAGATTCAATAGACTTCTAAACAGTGAGTATAAACATAAAAACAAACAAACACACTAACTTGACATCACAATCTCAACTTAAAGATAAACTCAGAAACATGATAAAAGAAAAATACACGATAGCAATTTCTGAAATTTAATATTTAAGACCATAGTTAGCAAGATTTTAATCTTTTCAAAAGACATAGAATTAAGTTAAGTTCTAAACTAACTAAATCACAAAACTCACAATAGTTACTACCCTAAAATTTTAAAATAAACTACTAAATAACTCAAACATCACAATAACAATAAAATATAAAAGTCCAAAACACAATACATATTATATATCATCACAAAGATGCAAATATAGCAGTACCACACCACATAGTCCACAACATAAAAATAAACAACACATCTCAAATCTCAAGTCCAAAGCACATAGTCTAACACATATTACAAACATAAAAATCTCTCAATTCTACTCCTCATCTTTTGAATCATCACTGTACCACTTTTTTGCAGGCCCATAATCAGGATATCAAGGATATTGGAGGAAATTGCACTTCTGGGTCACCCCTAATTAGGCTCTCCAGAGATGAGTGGAATTTCTCTTCATAATCACTCTTTCTCCTAATATACCTATCAGTATGCTCTGCAAAACACTCTAAATTCTAAACTTTATCAGTAGTAAACTTAATATGATCCATCATCCTCTGTAATAATTGATCTTGCGTCTCAGTAGACTCACCTCTAAATGTAGAATCACATGAGGTAGATGGTCTAGATGTAGAAGCAGCAGAGGTAGACGCAGCAGACGTCTCCATTCCATAATTCCTAGAAAATCCTCCTCTCCAGCCAAAAATAGAATGCTCAGAATAAGTCTTCACATTCACCGTAATGATGGGCTTTAGAGGTAACAACACTTCCTTTTAGCTATCATATGTAACTCCAGCCTACTCGCATAAAGAAAAGATCAAGGAAGCAAATCCCAGACCTGCAGTAGTAACGATAGTGACAGAACTGATGATAGTTTGATAAATCAAAGCTTCTATGTTGATGAGCTTTCCTTCCTGGATACAATAATTTAACGTCGCTCTTTCTCCGGTCACTTCACTGTGATGATTTGTTGGTAGCTAACGAGCAGAAATAAAATAGTGCCATGCTTTTAAAGGTGCACTGACCAAAGGAAAATATGTTGAGATTTTCATACCTATTTTACACTGATTTTGATGATATTGCACTTTAAAGAAAGATATTTTTGAAGTTTTGTTGCAGGTATGTTGAATTATGGTCATTAAAGCAAAAAGATGCAAAAAGGAGCGAATTTGGAGCAAAAAAGGACCAAAATATGAAGATTTGATCTTGGGCGCCGACAGCGGGCTCGACGCCGCCGTCGGCGAGTATTTCCTGGTAGTCCAAAATTAAATATTCTAGAAGGCTGCCGACAGAGCCATCGAGGCCGCCGATGGCGAGCACGTCGGTTGTCTCAATAGATGTATTGAATGTGGATGATTTTTGAAGGGACGCTTGGGAAACTCTTGAAAACTCTTCTAGAACTTTAAAAGAAACATTTGGAGGCAAAAAAAAGGGGTGCCCATGGGTGTCCGCTGAGTCTTTATTGTTTGTGGTGCCCATTAAAGTGTAGAGATTGGTTCGTGCTGTGAGGAATTCTTCTAGAGATTGTAAGAGTGGAAGGAAAGTGAGAGATTTCTTCCTCTTTGTCGCTTCAAAGGAGATATTTGTGTGCTGTAAAGAAAGGAAAAGCTTAGAGGAACTTTGAGGAGTTTGCTTAGGGAGGAATTAGAGATAAATTGTATTTACTTATCGAGGTTTGTATGACTTTGCTTTTATATATAAAATAAAAGTTTTGTCGTATCTTTTCCATGAGTTCTGAGTAGTTTTCTCTGTCTTTCTCCTTGATTTGAGATTTTGTGAAATGGTGATTTGAATTGGTTGAGCCATGAGAATATTAAAGAACTTGTGATGATCTTTTCACTTCAATCTTAATTTAATTTCAATCTGGCCAATTGATTTGTTAAAATATGTTGAGTTTTACAACTAAAGTGAAGATTACATCCAAGATTTATGGAGGTCAAAGTCCTTGAAAGTTGGGTGCAAATAAATAGAGAAATAAAAATTATCAGGCGTAGAATTGGAGATTTTAGAGTGAAAGACTAAAATTCTCAATTCGGTCCTATCGTTTGGGTGTTGAAGTGTAGATGTTAACCCTCAGACGAGGGGAATGCAAGAGCTCCGAAGTGAGAGCTGGTATCCTCCCAGCCTAGCCGCAGATTCAGTAATCAAGCATAGGATTAGTCAATGTTCTTTATGCCTGGTCCAAAAGTTAAGGAATCAGTATGCTTCTATTTGACACAATACAATTTGAACTTATTCAATTTATCCATTCACTTAAATTTCTTGACAAGGAGAAGGATGTTTTATTATATATTAAACTTCACATTAGAAACTTTATTAGTAGAATTAGTTAGTTGTTTATTAAAATTACATTTTTATTTCAATTGCCTATTAGTGAAAAATATGCAATTTGAACTATATTGTTGTGGTTAAGTATTGATTTTTTAAATCTTAGTTTGTAGCCTCTAATATTGCTCCCTGTGGGATCGATATCCAGGACTCTATTAAAGCCCTGTATTACTTGAGTGATACGTATACTTGTATTACTCCATGTAGGATCTGTTGTGATTAAGTATTGATTTTCTAAATCTTAAGTTCATAGCCTCTAATATTACTCCTTGTAGGATCGATATCCAGGACTCTATTGGAGCCCTGTATTACTTGAGTGATACGTATACTTGCATTGATAAGTGTGACTTTGCAATTATTGAATATTTTATACACATTTTTATCAAATCTATAATCTTTGTCAAGTTTTTGGTTGATAAGTGTGACTTTGCAATTATTGAATATTTTATACACATCTTTATCAAATCTATAACCTTTATCAAGTTTTTGGCGCCGTTGCTTGGGATTTAAATCTTCTAGCAGTAGTATCAAATTTTTATATTTTTAAGCATATATAAAGTCACTATCAAGCACATAACTTTGAAGTTTGGAAGTTGACTCTTCTCTCACTAGTGATCTTCCAAAGTCCTCTTCTAACAGTCAAGTAAGAAATAATCTTGTCTAACTCCGCTTCAGTCGGACTATAATTTGCATAAAAACATAACGTATCAGGTGCCAGATGATAGAACAAGTTGATTACCTCCGGTGAAGAAGGTACCAACTTTCCTCGAAACATGACTCTATTATCTTCAGCATCAGGAAGGTTTGCATAGAACTCCCTAACAATAGAAATATCTGCCACAACAGAGAAACAACAAAATCGTTCCCACTGTCGGCGAACGATCAAATCCTCTATGTCTCCACATGGATTCCTAAAACACCGCTCCTGAATCAGTTTTTGTGATTGCAACGCATCATTGTACCGATCTCGAGCCTTCGAATTAACAAATTTACTCAAATCGAAAGGGCTCTTTCCTTTGCTCCTCTTCATTCTTGGTGCAATTCTAGAAATTTTATAAATTCTAAAAATAACTTCAAAAATCAAGTCTAAATTACTAAACTAAACTTCCAAACTCTAAACTACATTTCCATGCAATTTCCAAAGATCCTTTTCTCATTTTTCACAATGAATAGTGAATTTTTGAATTTCTCCAAATATGCTCAAAATACATAGTGAAAATCCAAAATTTTTGCATAGAAGTAAAGTCCTTACCTCAAAGAACTTGGATCTAGCAAATTTTACTTGATTCCACCAAGAAATCTTCACTTTAGATGTGCTCTAGCTATAAAAAATTGTGAACTCGAGAGGTTGTAGGTGACAGTGGCGTTAAAAATGATGATTTTCGGGCTAAAAATTCACTTTTAACCGTTCGCAAATTGGTTTTCGTGAACCGACGCTTAAGCACGGGTAAATGGCGCTTAGGCACCTGCCTCTTGGGTTGGCTCGCGCTTAAGCGTGAGATGCACGATTTTCAAAATTTAAAATTAAAGTAAAATGCACTATTTTCCTAAGTAAACCACCTCTAAATAGTCTCATAGCACTTAAATAATTAGTTTCAACTTCCTATAACTCCCCTCTTTCTCACAATTCTCCATAATAACTATTTCAATTCGAGGCTAAAAATAGCACAAATTTTCACATAAATAAATTTATACTAATTCACGAACAAGTACAAATATCTTTAAACACTTAATTCTTACTCCAAATAGTCTTGGATGAGAAAATTTTCCTAAATACAAATACAAAACAATCATTTCAGAATTAAACACATATAATAAGTCATAAATACTAAAAACAAGACTTAAGAACTAAACCACTTGAAAACAACAACTTCTAACACACAAATTCTATCACTAAACTTAATTCCATTCTTCATTCGAACGAACAAATTCCTATCTTTCATTAGTCTCTCCAGGAATATAGAGTTGATAAAACAGAGTTTGTGATGAGCTCTGATACTATCTATTTCAATCCACTTCTGCTTTATGAACATCGCCTTATCTGCTTCCTCTATATAACTTGTGTGGCTAAATTGCATCTTCGATTGACATCTAATTTGCTCTAGATGTGCATGCAACTCAAGTACCTTGGTCTTCAATAAAGCCATAGTATTCTCGATTTTGTTGATCTTCTCTGATATCCCTTCAATACTAACGGTTAAAAAACCGTTATACATCTCTTGTGCACTTTAACTAATGAACCTCTTCCTCATGGTTTTTTCCTTCTTCTTCAAATCCATCTCCCTTGAAGACATTTTCTCTAAATCTCACTTTCTCTTAGACTTTTAGGGATAAAAATGATCTGGGGTGAAATTCCTTCACCAAACCCTTCTATTTATAGGCTTAAATCCTTCCAATAACTCCTAGACACATTTAAAAACTACCTTGGCATGTTTTTATAAACTAATTGGTGGTTAAAACTTCTAGAATGTTAATTTCACACATGTGTTTAAACTGCCGCGCTTAAGCGCCGGATCTGGCGCTTAAGTGTCAGTGCACATTTTTGCACTAGTCAACTTAACATCCAAATTCTCATTCAAACATGTCTTGGTCACTAGATAAAATCTTAAAATATTCACTAACACATAATAGTTTCAAAAATACTACCCCAATTTTCTTAATCACACACAAAATAACAATCAAAATAAAAACACTCTCATAACTATGGGTTGCCTCCCAAAAAGTGCTTGGTTTTACGTTGTCAGCCTGACGTAACCAGTGCTTTTTCTGGTTGAACCAACATCATTCCATCATTAAGTTTATGCCGATCCCCTAGAAAATAAGGTATCAGTCTATGTCCATTAACTTTAAATATGTTTTCAGACTTAGGATCTTTAATATCCACTATTCCATAAGGATAAACTTTTATCACAACAAATGGGCCCATTCTTAAGTTTGCTTGGAAATTAACCTTGCATTATATAGCAAAACTTGTTGCCCTGGCTAAAAATTTTTAGTAAGAATCTTTTCGATCATGCCACATCTTCATATTTTTTTTATAAATCTTGGCACTCTCATAAGATTCATTCCTTATCACTTCAAGCTCATTTAATTGCAATAATCTTTTCTCACCAGCATCTTTCAAAATATAATTGAAATCTTTAATCACTCAATATGCCTTATGCTCAAGTCCAACTCGTAAGTGACAAATTTTTCCAAATATTAGCTTATATGGGGGCATTCCTATAGGAGTTCTGTATGCAGTCTTATAAGCTCACAAAACGCTTTCCCAAATATTAGCCTATATGGAGACATTCCTATAGGAGTTCTATATGCAGTCCTATAAGCCCACAAAGCATAGGTAAGTTTGACTGACCAATCCATTTTTGTTAGATTCACAGATTTTTCCATAATTCTTTTAATTTTTTGATTGGTTTGACTGACCAATCCATTTTTTTTGGATTCACAGATTTTTCCATAATTCTTTTAATTTCCTGATTAGATAATTCAGCCAATAGTTTGACTGACCAATCCATTTTTGTTGGATTCACAGATTTTTCCATAATTCTTTTAATTTTCCGTTTGGATAATTCAACCAAACCACTTATCTGAAGATGATAAGCAGTAGCAATCATATGATTTATAAGATATTTCTTTAATAACTTCTCCATTATGGCATTTCTGAATTGACTTCTCCCATCAGTAATGATAACTCTCAGCATCCCAAATCTACAAAATATGTTTGTTTTCAAAAAATTTGTAACATTTTGAGCATCACATCGAGGTAAAGTAACAACTCCTATCCATTTAGATACATAGCCCATTGTTAACAAAAATATATAAATTTCCNCAACTAAAGTGAAGATTACATCCAAGATTCAGGGAGGTCAAAGCCCTTGGAAGTTGGGTGCAAATAAATACAGAAATAATATTATCGATCGTAAAATTGGAGATTTTAGAGTGAAAGACTAAAATCCCCAATTCGGTCATATCGTTTAGGTGTTGAAGTGTAGATGTGAGCCCTCAGGTGAGGGGAACGTGGGAGCTCCAAAGTGAGAGCCGGTATCCTCCCAGCCTAGTCCCAGATTCAATAAGCAAGCAAAGGATTAGTTAATGTTCTTTATACCTAGACAAAAGGATAAAGAATAGCTATGTTCCTATTTGACACAATATAATTTGAACTAATTCACTTTATCCATTTAGTATAATTTCTTGACAAGGAGAAGGATGTAAATTGAACTGATTCACTTTATCAATTCACTATAATTTCTTGACAAAGAGAATGATGTTTTCAGTGTATTATTGAAAATATCACATTTAAACCCTCATTAGTATCATTAGTTATTTAATAGTTATTAAAATTACATATCTCTTTCAATTGTCTATTAGTGACAGATAACTAAATTGAACTTTGTTGTTATGATTAAAGTATTGCTTTTCTAAAATCTTAGTTAATAATTCTAAACCACTCCCTATGGGATCGATATCTAGAACTCCATTAGAGCCCAATATTACATGAGCGATACACCTTGCGTTGATAAGTGTGACTTTACAATTATTGAATATTTATTACATCCATATTTATCTTATTTTGCGTTGATAAGTGTGACTTTACAATTATTGAATATTTATTACGTCCATATTTAACTTATATTCTTAACCATATATAAAGTCGTCGGTCATTCATCCTGCCAATTTTAATAATTAGGGCTTAGATCTGTGTGGAACAATCACAAAAATAACTTAGATTTGTGGATTTTGGTCATGATGAATGAAAACCTCAAAATTCTAAAATGAGTTAGGGCTTATATTGTATAGCAAATTCATACGAAGGCCTAAAGATAAGTTGAGGATATGTCGCACTAGGCGGAAAATCTCGAAATCCTATAGCTTATTGTTTACTTTCTAAAGAATGGTTTAATTGGTGTAGACATATTTTGTGTTGAAGATGGCTATGCTGCCCATAATACTAGCTCCAAGCTCCTCATCATGGCGAGTTTAAGTTTTCTATTGTGTCAAGTTTTGATGTCAAATGAAATATTTCCTAAGATTAAGGTTGTTTCAAATATCATGGGGCATATTAAAATTAATTAGAGCAACACCAGATAGGTTCCCACGGTTCACTATTTTCATCAGATTCACTTACTTCAAATGAATTCACTAAACTCAACTCAATTAGTTCCATACTTTCATTTATACCATGGGAAATCTCATTAGCAACCATTGGTTACATCCTCCGAGGGATTCCCGGTCTTCCAATAGAGAAATTTTAATTTAGTTGCAATTTTCCTTTTTTTTTTGCTTTGTGATTAAATTTTGAGTTGTCTTCTATCTTGACTGTTATGACAGTGGATTTTAATCTTCTCCTAATTTCTTAATTTTATTTTAGTTTCAGTTTTATGGCTATCCTAAAAGTTTTAGTTTTGACATGCAGGGTGACCTTGTTGTTTAACATGCAAGTTTTTTAGCAGGAAACAAGAGGTGCAAAATAAAAAATAAATTGCAATGAAATAACTTTAAAAGCGTGTCTGTTGATTCTTCTCGTTCCTCAACCTGAAAAGTCAGTACTTGCAAAACATATGTATAATTTTGCAGGAATTAAAATATGCTTAAAGGAAAAGCAGAGAACACAGTTTAAGGTGTGTCTACCAAACCCTATGTCATACCTTGATGAGTCTAATTTGTTTATTTCTAGGGATAATCTCATAAAGCAAATCATAATATACCCAAGTGTCCTCTGAGATTCCAAAAGGATCATGAAAAGGTCCGGTATAATACTTCAGACATTTGACAGTCCCTCAAGTCATCTCGAGTTTATTTTGGTTTTATTATGTTTGTAATATGGTTCACCCAATTCATACCCTTAATCTCAATAAACCTTGATGTTTTGATTACCCTTTAAGTGGGGTAATTATCACTTGATGTTTCACTTACGAATTATATGGGTAAAGACCGTTGAGGACAATTTGGCTTAATTAAGAGAGTTAGTTGGTTTGATTTTCAAAGGTGAGCTTGTAGGGTTTTTTTTTAAATTTCAAATTAATTATAGTTCATTTTCTAAATCTCATTAAACAAAATTTTGGTTAAGCCTAGTTCACTAGTGAGCCCTTAAAACTTAATGGGTAAATTTATAATTTTTAGAAAAACTTTGAGTATTTAGACTTTTAACCCTCATAAAAAATCATAGATCATTTTAGATCCTTTAATTAGGGTTTAAATTAGTGGGTTATAATCTTCCAGAGTAAAACCCCTCACCTTAATATCTTCTTATTTAATTACTGTTCCAAATTTCATCAATTTAAGAAATTACAAATTTATCCTTAATGTGACCAAAGTGAGATTGGCGGCTACCATTA
Organism: Phalaenopsis hybrid cultivar; assembly: GCA_002079205.1. NCBI lineage: Eukaryota > Viridiplantae > Streptophyta > Magnoliopsida > Asparagales > Orchidaceae > Phalaenopsis > Phalaenopsis hybrid cultivar. Next base: position 40,583 of record JXCR01144892.1, on the reverse strand, counting down.
ATCCCTTCATGTTTCAATCATCAAGACATGTCAATTAAGATCATTTATTACCCATTCCCCCTTGGTTAGGACTAAATATTAATTAAGAATTAAATTCCAAAATTACCCTTTTACCCTTAAGGCTTTAACACCTCGTAATTCATTAAATCAAACTCAAATGACTTTAAGATTTTATGTTACGCTACTCATGGGTTAATTAAAACTTGAGAGGAGAAAATGTAATTTTCTGAATTTAATTTATTTATAATTAATTTTAATGCAAAAATAAGGATTTTTTATGAAAATTAAATAACTCAACTAAAACAATACCTCTACCCCTTAAGAAAATTACTAGGGGTTCATCTAAGCTAGAGGACCACTTGGACCAATTTTCATGATTTTTAGAATTTTAATTTAATTACTAAATTTTATTGTTATTTTAGTATTAATTAAATATAAAATATTATTTAAGTGGAAAATTAAGATTTATATTTTTCGTAAATCTCTCTGAGTACAGGGAACCAAAAGAAAAAAAAATCACAGTTTTGTGATTCATATTTTATTTACTTGAATTATTTTAAAGAAAAATTAAAGTAAATTTATTTTAAGCCTTTAAAAATTAATATCTTGACTTAGAAAAATATGAAAATTATTTTGAATGGTCCCAAGTGAGTAGGAAGCCAAATGTGACATTTTAGTATGTTTTTACAATTTTATAATTTTATTATTTTAAATTAATTTTTATTTATTTAAATACTTAAAAATGAGTATTTATTATAATTTAAATTTTATTTTTCATAGGTTCCTCTGGTCATAAGGAGCTCCCAAAACCAATTTGGTTAATTTTTTTGAGTTGTATTTTATTTATTATAGTTATTTTAGTGCCAAAAATGCAATTTCACTTAATTAATTCATTTTAATGGTCAAATTAACTCAAATTGACTTGAAATTTTTATGGGAAGCTCCTCTGATATTAAATCAGAGTGGAGAATAATTTTTATGTCATTTACTTTTACATTTTTTCCAATTTAATTCCATTTCATTTTTAGGGTTTAATTACAATTAGAGTTAATTTTAAAGGGCTAAACCAAGTATATAGTTTTCATAGGGTCCTCTGACCACAATGAACCTAACAAAATAAGTTTTATATTTTTATGATGAATATTTTAATTTTTATAATTATTTTACTAAAATAGACATGATATGCTTGAAAAATAGTTATCTCTATCTAGAGACCTCCTGTGACCTTGGAAAATCCAGGAAAGATCCTTCACGACATAGAGATTGAAAGCCCCAAAAATCAAGTCATGTCCATACGAATGGAGAATTCAAATAAGAAACTCACCATTTAAATAATTAAAAATCACAAATACATCAAAAAAATTTGAAACCATCTCCACATTGTTGTCCTCTGTTCACTAAGCTTGAGGGTATTTTTATTTTATTTTTATGATTTTTCTACACCAAGATATGGATTTTTGAAATTTTGGTATTTAAATAAATCACATAAAACCCTATTTTTGCACTTATCAAGCATGATGCCACCTCATCCTAGGCAACTCTAAACCACACACGCATCCCCATATGGTTTGGCACCACCAGCTGAGTAAACCCGTTGTGTACGCACCGAGACTTCATCCAATGCGATCTCAGCCATCCGTCCAATACAGGTGGAAACATACGACATCCATTCATTATACCCAAGTCCCTAGCCCGAGATCTGTTAAACTTCAAACCTTAAAATCTCTCTCGATACTCAACTAACTCTCTTCACTTTTGTTTCTATAGACATGTTAGACTAAAAGAACATATCCATATGGTTAATCAAGTCTTAATTTGAGTCTATGAGCATGAAGAATTAAGATAGGCTAAGTTTAAGGGGAGAATTAAATACCTTTGCCCAAGAGGTGTAGTCTTGATTGGGTGCTTCTAAAAGCTTAAGTTGAGTCTAAAGATCTCCTACATGAAGCCTTGGGCCATGGTGAATTGCCTAGGTACGATTTTGACTAAGGCCAATTTTGGGTGTTGATCAAAGTCTATGATAGGGTGGTCTAGTGATGGGGTTTTTATGGGGGATCTTCTTCTTTCACTTATGGGATGGTGTGCGTGCAATTAAATTGACTTTGGTGTATTATGGAGCTATGAGGAATTATGTCCTGGTTTTAGCCTGATTTTGAGCTCCAAAATTGAGCTTAGACAGAGGGTTTGTGGGTTGGATGATGGTTGTATTGAACTATAGAGGTCTTGAAGAATATTTGGGAACAATTTGCCAGGGTCTCCCTATGGAATTTCAGTAACTACTCCCTTGACCTTCATGGGGGCATTTAAATAGTAGGGGCCATGGTGGTCCTCAGGTCAAGCTGAGGTATTTGGGATGTTGCCTAAGTGGAAGGATGAAAGGCTCTAGTGGCCAATTGGATTAGAGCCAATTGGATGGGTTCAATTTTGAGTTTTGGCTTAAGTGGGGCCCTTGGATTTGGGTTTTTTGATAGTGAAGGGGGTTGGTCGGCCATGCTCTGGTCACCATCCCATTGAGAATGATCAGTGGTGGGTTAATGTGCAGCCAATTTAGTTTACGCATAGGTAAGGGTGATTAATTGAAGTGTAAATGACTCTGAGCTAGAGTGGGTTTAGATTGAGTGTAGCTTCATTGGAATGGGCTTGGGTGGCTTCCCATGTCTGACCAACACCATGTGAGCCAGCTAAAATGATGTGGAGAAGTCCCCATCCATTGGATTTGGCTAAGCATGGGTTGGAGTGTCTCATTAAAAACATTTTAAAAATTTTTAAGGGAGCTTGAATGTGGCTCCTACCTTTTCCAATAATAGCTTGGTGAGGTTCAAAGGCTCATATGGCTCACCTATGGCTTGGGATGACATCATGGCTTGTCCTTGCCTTGGCCAATTTGCATGAAAAGGGATTTTTTTATTGCATGGGGTAATTTTGTGGAGTTTGTCATGAGGCTTAATATGGAATGATTTTGGCCTGAATTGGGAACTTAGTTAATGATTTTGATTAAATGGATGATGAGGTGAATAACTTTCATGTGAGCTTTTAATTGAACATTGCACTTTTTGAATATGACTTAAGGGCTTGGGCTTTTAGAATTGGGGATGAACTTGGGCTTGAGTTTAATTTGGATTTGGATTAAAATTTGGGTCAATTAAATGTTTAATTTGATGTAGGGAGATATCATGAAGAGTTTTGAAAGGAATTTAAATGATTTTGAATTGAATTGAATTGAAAAGTCATTTTGGTGGAATTTGGTCATATGACTAAATTGGGGAAAATAATTAGGGATTTTGGTCCAAGTTGAAATTGAGTGAGATTAATATTTGACCAAGGCCAATTAAGGGTCCAATTTGATGTGGGGAATATTTATAAATAGTTTTTAGTTCAAAATTGAGGCAATTGGATAAGTCATGGGGTTTAATTTGGGGAGATTTACTCACATGGTCAAAATTGGGGCTTTATTATTTTTTGTTGGAATTGAGCTTACAATTGGGTAAATGTTTTTGGTTTTAATTGGTATTAGGGATGTTGAAATTTGGTTTGGAATTGAAATTGGACAAAATTGTTGTTTGACATTGGGGCTAATTTTGGGAAATTGAGTCTTTAAGAGCAATTTTGGGCATTTGGTCAAAATGGGTACAAATTGGTCAAATTAGGTCAATTTGAGTGTTAAAAATTGAAATTAGAAATAATTGGGATGATTTTGTAATTTTTGAGAATTTTTAGAAATTTTGAAAATTTTGGGTCATGAAGGGTGTTCTGGTAATTTTGACAATTTGGGCGTATTTAGTGGACTTAGTTTTGGTGAATTTTGGTTAATTTAGGTAGTGGGGAGTTATTTGAGATGAATTTTGGGCACATTTAGGTATATTGGTTAATTTTGGGATTTATTGGCAAAATAAAGTTTGTAGGGGTATTTTGGTAATTTGGTGATTTTGGACTAAAGTTGGTAGGTAAGCTGTGAAGCCATGTAAAATCAATAAGACCATATGATGACTCATGTTGAATGTTCAATATGGTGGTTCTAACCCTCTTAGCCAATGGCTAGGGGTTTGGGTCCACCAAAATGAGCTTTCCCAAAGGAGTCAGGAGACCAAATCAAGATCCTAGTGTTTGGGATGTGTGATAAAGTGTAGTGTGTGCAAGCTATCCTAACCAAGACCAGACAACCCAGGGTTAGTCCTAAGGCTTGACCATCCTATAGGAGACTCTCCGTGAGCTCCCTCATATTGACCCCACCTACTAGGTTATAGAGGTTATGACCAATATGTGAAACTTCAAGTTGAGCAGAGATGAGTTTAGAACTTCTAATGGTTCTTTTTTAGTCCTCTTGGAATATCAATAGGAAAGCTGTATGGCTAGAGCTTAGGCTACTAAAGAGGAAACTAGACCTCAAGCAAAAGTGAGGTCAACAAATGGGACCCCCAATAGGTGTGGTATGTCGGGCAAGCAAACTGAATGTATTCTCGTTGACAGAGGAGATCAACAAAACCAACACAAACTTCTAAGTTAACAAACTTAGAGCAAAGTGTAGAATTGGGTGGTAGTTGTTTCCGTTGGGGAATCGGCAAGTGAACTCTCGATCAAAATCAAAGATTTAGAACTCTCGTTGGGGATTAGAATGAAAAGAATTATGAAAATGACCATGACGATCACAATGAAGATTCAATTTCAATTTGATAGTTAGAAAACTTTGATTTTGATTGCAATAGTTTTAGAGGATGGGAATCAGAATTTAGTTGTTGACCTCAAAAACTGAATCAAAATTTTGGTACCGACTTGGAAAGAAGGGAATCAAAATTTAAGTACTGACCCAGAGATTGAAATTGAAATTTAGGTATCAGCCCAAGAAATAGAATCAGATGACTTGCTCCATTTAAGGTGGTCTTAAACCGATCTCAAAAGATAAGACTAGGATGCCTTACTCCATTTAAGGTGGCCTTATACCAATCTCCAAAGATTTGGGTAGAGATTCAGATACTTTACTCCATTTAAGAGGGTCTCAAACCAATCTCGAAGAATGAGAATATGATGTCTTACTCAATTTAAGGTGCTCTTAAACTTATATTGAAGATTTGTGTAGAGAATCAAATGCCTTACTTCATTTAAGGTGGTTTTAATTTGATTTAGAAAGAAAAGAATAAGATGCCTTACTCTATTTAAGCTGGTCTAATACCTATATCAAAAGATTAGGATTGGATTCCTTACTCCATTTAAGGTGGTCTCAAAACTATCTCGAAGATTTGGGTAGAGAATTAGATGCCTTACACATATTAAGGTGGTATTAAATCGATTTCAAAAGATTCAATCTATGTTTGAGAAAGTTTTAAAATTTTGGACACGATATAAAAAGACAAATCATTTTGTCCATCAATAGAAAAACCTCCAGAACTTGAGTTGAAGTTACTGCCTGATCATTTAAAATATGCCTTTTTAGGAGATTCCTCTACTTTACCAGTTATAATTTTCTCAAAGTTAGCTATGGAAGATAAAGAATGGTTGACAAGAATTCTGATAAATTTTAAAAAAGCCTTTGGATGGACAATGACTGATATTAAAGGAATTTGTCCTTTAAGTTGTATGCATAGAATTCATATGGAAGAGAACTGTAAACGCAGGGCTAATCCTCAAAGGAGATTGAATCTTGTTATGAAAGAAGTAATTAAGAATGAAAGTTTAAAGTGGTTAGATGCTGAAACTAGCTAACTTATTTGAGATAGTGCATGAGTTAGTCCAATTCACTGCGTTTCTAAGAAATGAGGAGTAATTGTGACTATGAATGAACATAATGAGTTAATATCTACTAGACAAGTCATAGGGTGGTGAATATGCATCGATTATAGAAAATTAAATCTTTTCACTAGGAAAGATCATTTTTCATTACCCTTTCTAGATCAAATGCTGGATAGACTAGCTGGCCATAAATAATTTTTTTTTCTGGATGCATATACCGTTTATCACCAAATAAAATTAACTCTTGAGGATGAAGAGAAAAATATTTTTACCATTCCATATGGTACATTTGCTTTTAGAAGAATATTCTTTGGTTTATGTAATGCCCCTGCTACATTTTAAAGGTGTATGATGACAATTTTTTGTGATTTAATTGAGAAAGGGATTGAAGTCTTTATAGATTATTTTTCAGTGTTTGGAACTTCATTTGACTCATGTTTTGAACATTTATCAAAAGTTCTTAAGCACTGTGAAGAAACAAATTTAGTCCTTAATTGGGAAAAATGTCAATTCATGGTAGCAGGAGGAATTATATTAGGACAATAAATATCAAAAAATAGTATGGAATCCCAGTAAAATTCAAGTGATCTCTAATTTACCATATCGAACAAATGTAAGGGAAACTAGGACTTTTTTAGAACATGTTGGATTCTACAGACGATATCTTAAAGACTTTTAAAAAATTGCTAAGCTTTTATGTTATTTATTGGAGAAAGATTCAATCTTTAATTTTGACGAAGAGTGCCTAAAAGCTTTTGAGATATTAAAAGAAAAATTAGTCACTACACCAATTATAGTTTCAACATATTGGGGAAAACCATTTGAACTTATGTGTGATGCTAGTGAATATGCTATTGGAGTTGTTTTAGGATTAAGATATGATAAAAAATTTAATGTAATTTACTATGCTAGTAAAACTCTTAATGAAACTCAAATTAATTATACAAAAACTGAAAAAAAGTTATTTGCAATAGCATATGCCTTTAATAAATTTATACCATCTTTAATTAGGACTCATTGCGTAGTGCACACAGATCATTTTGCTATTAAGTACTTAATGAAAAAGAAGGATGTTAAACCTAGACTTATAAAATGGATTCTTCTTTTGCAAGAATTTGACTTTGAAATAGTATATAAGAAGGGGATTGAAAATCAAATTGTTGATAATTTGTAAGACTTGAGTTAGAAAAACCACTCTGTTTTGAAAAAGAAATTAATAAATATTTTCTAGATGAAAAACTGTTCAATATTAATGAGTTGTGTGTTCCGTGGTATGTCGACATTGTGAACTTTCTTGTTAGTGATATTATACCCTATAGAATGACATACCAATACAAGAGTAAATTTATTTCTAAAGCTAAGACTTATTTTTGGGATGACCCATTTTTATATTAAAAAGGAAAGTATCTTATTATTCGAAGATGTGTACCTTTAGAAGAGACTTATGAAATTATTCAAAAACGTCATAATTCTGATTTTGGGGGACACAAAATTTTACAATTTGAATTCTATTGGCATACTATCTTTAGAGATGTCAATGCTTATATTAAAAATTGTTATAGATTTTAATGAGTAGGCAATATTTATAGAAGAAATGAGATGCCCCTCAACTATATGCTAGAAGTTGAAATATTTGATGTTTGGGGATTAGATTTGGTGGGACCATTTATACCATCTTTCGAAAATTTATACAAACTGTTAGCAGTAGACTATGTATCCAGATGGATAGAAGTTGTTGCTTTACCTTTATGTGATGCTCAATGTGTTGCAAAATTTTTGAAAAAGAACATATTTTGTAGATTCGGGATGCTGAGAGTTATCATAACTGATGGGGGAAGTCATTTTAGAAATTTCATAATGAAGAAATTATTAAGGAAATATCATATAAACCATAGAATTGCTACTGCTTATCATCCTCAGACAAGTGGTCTGGCTGAATTATTTAATCGGGAAATTAAAAGAATTATGGAAAAATCTATGAATCTAAACAAAAATGGATTGGTCAGTCAAACATGACTATGCTTTGTGGGCTTATAAGACTACATACAAAACATTTATAGGAATGTCCCCATATAGGCTAATATTTTGGAAAGCTTGTCACTTACCTGTTGAACTTCAACATAAAGCATATTGGGCGATTAAAGAGTTTAATTTAAATTTGAAAGATGTTGGGGAGAAAAGATTATTGCAATTAAATGAGCTTAAAGAAATAAGGAATGAAGCTTATAAGAGTACTAAGATTTACAAAGAAAAGATGAAGATGTGGCATTATTGAAGGATTTTTATTAAAAAATTTTAACCGGGACAATGCAACTTTAAGATTATTTCCAGACAAACTTAAATCCAAGTGGATGGACCCATTTGCTGTGATAAAAGTTTATCCTTACGGTGTTGTGGACATTAAAGATCCTAAGATAAAGAAAGTGTTTAAAATGAATAGGCATAGAGTGAAACCTTATTTAGTAGGGGATCAGCATAAATTTAACAATCAAATGATGTTGGGTCAACTAGAATAAGCACTGGTTACGTTGGGTTGGCGACGTTAAACCAAGCGCTTTGTGAGAGGCAACCCATATTTATCAGTATGTTTTACTTTGAAAGTTGTTTATGTGTGATCAGGAAAATTCGGGGTAATATTTTTGAGATTATTATGTGTTATTATTGATTTAAAGACTTTATTTAGTGATGTAGACATGTTAAAATGAGAATTTAGACGTTAAATTGACTGGTGCAAAATTGAGCACTGGAGCTTAAGCGCCAATATTCAGCGCTTAAGCACAAAAGTTAAAAAGCATGTGTGAAATTTAGATTCTAGAAGGTTTAATAGCCAAAGTGGTTGATTATAACATGTCTAGGCAGTTCTAGGTCATGCCTAGGAGTTACTAGAGGGATTTAGGCTTATAAATAGAATGGTTTTGTGAAGGAATTTCACCGTAAATCTTTTTAGCTCTAAAAGACAAAGAGAGAGAGAGAGATTTTGAGAAGATTTTGAGAAAATGTCATAGTGCATTTTACTTAAGTTAAAAAATATTTAAAATTGTGCACTGTCGCCTAAGCGCCACATTCTCCCACTTAAACGAGATGTAACACGAGAGGCAGGCAACTAAGTGTCACATATCAACGCCTATGCGCTAATTCACAAATTGTTAAAAGTGAAAAATAACCCCAAAAATTGTCATTTTTACTCTCGCTGTCACCTTCAACCTCGTGATTTCGCGATTTGGAAGGCTAAAGCAAGCCATTTCACGGAGATTTCTTGGTGGAAATGAGCAAAATATGCTAAATTTGGATTTCTTAAGGTAAGAGCTTCACTTCTATGTAAAAATTTTGGATTTTCACCATGTATTTTGAGTACATTTGGAAGAACCCAAAAATCACTATTCGTGGTGAAAAATGAGAAAAAATCTATGGAAATTGTATAGAAAGTGTAGTTTTTGCTTATATGAATTAAGTTTAGTAGATTAGACTTAATTTTTTAAGTTATTGCGGAATTTTATGAAATTTGTAGGATGACACCATGAATGAAGAGTAAAAGAAAAGGCCACTTTGAATTGAGCAAGTTTGTGAGTTTGAAAGCTCAAGATAGGTACAGTGATGCTCTACAATCACAAAAACTTATCCATGAGCGATGTTTTAAAAATCCATGTGGATCTGTACAAGATCTGATCATTCACCGATAATGGGGATGATTCTGTTATTTTTCTACTATGGCCATTATTTTTGTAGTTAGGGTGTTCTATGCAAACCTACCCGAGGCTGAAGATGATTGAGTCATGGTTAGAGGAAAATTGGTACCCTTTTCACCGGAGGTAATCAATATGTTTACCATTTACCACTTGATACTTTTTGTTTTTATGTGATCTATAGTCTTACTGAGACAGAGCTTGATGAGATTATTTCCCATTTGACTGTTGGAAGCGGGCTTTAGAAAATTACAAATGAGAGAAGAGTTAATTTTTCCACCTCAAAATTGAGTGCATCTTCGAAGGCATGACACTAGTTTATTTCAACCCGTCTATTACCAACAAACCATCTCAATGAAGTTACAAGAGATAACAACATTGAGCTAATGTATTCGGGAAAGCCAGCTCATCAACATTGGAGCTTTGATCTATCAGACTATCATCAGTTCTGCCACTGCAGTTACTACTGCATGTTTGGGATTTGCTTCCTTAATCTTTTCTTTAAGTGAGCAGTTTGGAGTGAGATATGATAGTTGGGAGGAAGTATTGTTGCCTCTAAAGCCAATTACAAGTGTAAATTTGAAGTCATATTCAAAGTATTCTATTTTCGGTTGGAGAGGAGGATTTTCAAAGAGTTATGGAATGGCAACGTTTGCTGCTTCTACCTATGCTGGTTCTACATCTAGACCATCTACCTCACAAGCTTCTACTTATAAAGGTGAGTCTACGAAAACTTAAAGTCAATTATTGTTGAGGATGATGGAAAATATGAACTATACCATAGATAAGGTAAGAAATTTAGAAAGCTTTGCAGATCATATTGATGAGTATAATAGAAAAAAAAGTGATTATGAGGAGAAGCTTCATTCATCTCTAGAAAACCACATTAGGGGTAACCAAGGAGTGCAATTTCCTCCATATCCTAGAAAACCTGATTAAGAGTCTACAAATGTTTGGAATAAAAGTGATTCTTAGGATGATGAGGAGGACGACCGAGTTATTTATTTTTATGTTTGTAATATGTGTTGAACTATGTGGGTTTGGACTTGTTATATTTTCATCTGTGTGCCTGTTTAGACTATGTGATGTGTGAGACTTTTATTTTGTTTAAGTGATTGTGATGTTGTGTTTTTTTAGTAGTTTATTTTTAAATTCTAGGGTAGTAATTGTTGTTGTGTGTTAATTATTGGGTTTTAGTTAGTTGGGATTGAACTTATTTCTATGTATTGTGAAAAATTGAAAATCTTGCTAACTTTAATTTTAAATTTTAAACTCAAAAAACTGCTATCCTCCATTTTTCTTTTATCTTTTTAATGTGTTTGTTTTTATTTTGAGACTGGAAATCAAAGTTAGTGTGTTAGTTTATTTTTATGTTTGTACCACTACATAAAAGTCTACTGAATCTCTACATGTTGAATTGAAATTAAAATGATAAAAAATTGATCAAAAATTAATTTTACTCCTATTTTTAGTTTTATACTTGTATAATTAAAGTGTAAAAATTCCTGTAAGTATGTTATTTCAATTTTCATTCCCCCTTATATATATATATATTTGCTGCTAAAATGTTTAATCATGTTAAATATTTAAGTTTGGGGGATGAAAAATATTTTCAAAACTTGAATTTTATTTTTTCTCAAATGTGCTACAAGTGAATTTGATGTGAAAAAAAAAAATGATCAAGTATATGAAGTTAAATTGGGGAATTAAAAATTGAATATAAAAATGAGTAAGAAAATTTATTTAGAATTCTCAGAAATGAAGAAAAATTTTTTGTTAAAAATTTTTTGTGTAGAAAATGTTAAATATAGTGTAACTATCTTTAGTAAGAAAAATTATATTTTTAAAAAAATTTAGAAATCTGTACTTTTATTTTTAATACTTAAATTTCTTTTATTGAAGATAGTTTTCAAAACTATTATTATGTTTTTAAGTAAAATATTTATATCGGGATTTTTCTTTAGGAAAGGAGAAGTGGAATTCAAAATGGCCTATTCAGATATAGTAATCCTTGCCTAAAAAAGAAAAATAAAAGGAAAGAAAAAAATCAAGGGAGGAGAAGCCTGAGGATTAGTGCCTAATCAAAACATGGTTCCATAATTCAACTTTTTAAAGTATAAGACTTGAGAAACTCTTAAGCTTAGGGATATAATATGGTAAGTAAATTTATTTTTAGTAAAAGTTTTTAATTGGAGAAAATTAAAGGACTAAATTCTAAATTTGGAAAATTTACAATATTTCTGAATTAGGTAGGAACTCAGATTTTCATATTTCTTAACATTAAATATTTCTAAACCTTAAGTTGGTCTCATTTATTAAATCTTTTTTCTAAATTAGACTACAATATTTCTAAATCTAAATTTTTGCAACACTTACAGAAACTCATATACATATCATACTTTTTTGGTTTTTGAACATTGAAGTGCACTTGAGGACAAGTAACATTTTAAGTTGGGGGCTAAAATATATAGTATTTTTAGATACATTTTTGTACCTATTTTTGAGACATTGCACTTTAATGGATAATATTTGTGTGTTTTTCTTTCAGTTACAAGTAAAAGGCTGAAAAATGCTAAAAGGACTGAAAAAGGATCAAATTTGGAACAAAAATGTGAAAATGGTGTAAAAGTGTTTTGGCGCCTAAGCGTCAGATCCGGCGCTTACGCGTCGATAAAACAGAGAAGGTCCTGCCTAAGCACCAAAGACCCCACGCTTAAGTGCTAAAGCCAATTATGTGACAGTTTACTTCATTTTTCTAAATTTTCAAAGGAAATTTGAGGCACCTATTGGCTAAAGAGGGTGGTTATGACCACTAAAGAAAATTATGATTAAAGGACTTGTGAAAGGAGGCATTCTTTGGAGAATACATTGAATTAGGACACATTTTGAAGAGTTATCTAGACACCTCTTGGAGATTTATAACAGAATAAAGTTGAAACTTTTTTAAGCATCTTGAACGTTCTAAAAGGAGTTAGAAACGAGGAGTTTTCAGAGATAGTTTTGGAGATATTTTCAAACACCACACATTTACTTTATCCTTTTTGTTTTTACTTTTTATTGTCAGAGTCAAGATTATTGTAAAAGAGAAAAGATTCAAAAGAACTTCAAGAGTTTGGTGGAGGATCTGATATAAGTTTTTATCTTTTATTTTTAAATTACTTTTGGTTTTAATCGAAACTTCTTATTGGTTTGACAATGATTTCTACTTTTAAACTAAAGTGTGGTTTTATCTTCTCCATGGATTCTAAGTAGTTTTCTTTATCTTTCTCCTTAAAATGATAAATAATTAAAAGAGTTGGATGGAAGTTGTGGTGAGTATTAATCATTAATGTTGGAAGAAATTGTGATGATTTAAATCCATACACTTCATTTACTTCTTCATTTGGTCTAATTAGATATTAAAATTTGTTTTAAGAACATGTAAGAACCGGACTGGTATTGTCTCAGTCAACAATTGGAAAGAATCACATGAGGTTGTATTAATGAGAATGTAATTCATATGATTTAGTGCAAATAAATACGAAAAAAATCTTTTAAGGGAGTAGAGTTAGATGACTTTAAAGTGACAAGTTAAATCTCCTAACTTGAATTATTGTTTTAGGTTCTAATACGAGATGTTAGCTCTGAGGTGGAGGGAATTGAGGGAGCTCTAGAGTGAGAGCTAGTATATTCCCTGCTTAATTAGTCTTCAGAACTATTCAAAGTTTAAATTAGCCAATGTTCTTTATAGCATCTCTAGTAAGGGTAAAAAATATTATTGTTCCTATTTGGCACAACACAATTCATATACTTCCACAACAGAATTCTTATACTTATTACTGACTCATGATAAGGAGAATGATATTTTCATATCAAGTGCTTTTCTTTTACATAAACTCAAATTATCTTTAGAAGTTTTTTTGTTTTATCAAAATAACAAAAATACCAAAAAGAATTGAATTTTACCTACAGTGAAAATATATATAGTTCCAGTAATTGTCTTTTTAAAATAGAAGGTTTATTGATCAATAGTGCATATTTTTTATTTTCTCTATCGGTTAAACATTCAGGTCTTAATCAAAAAGTCATAGAGTACTTGATAACGATACATATACTTGTGTAGTATCCCAATATATATATAAATTAAAAAGCTAAATTCTTATTTTCTCCAAGATCAAGTTTTTGGTTATGTTGCAAAGTAAGGAAACATAAGTGAAAAATATCATCAAAGACATTATTATACTGTGCACATAAATAGTAAGTTGGGATCAACAATCCTCCTAAAAAACCCAGGATTGACAACATGCTCCCCATCAGAATAATGAATACCTTCTTAAGAAGTATTAGAATCAATAAGCTTCACAAGTTCTCTTTTAACTTTCCTTCTAAAGTGTCGTTGAACTTGCCATTCATTCTCCAAAGTATTAGTAGCATCTTGAAGAGACACCTGTAATAAAGTAGGAGAAGTAGAAATAAGAATAGTAGGTGGAGTCACAATTTCATTAGTATATCTTTGTGTAGGAGAGGAGATGACGTTGTGACTTGAAATCAAGATGGGGGGACATTGAGAGCTTTTTGCATGTTTTGCTTAGCGGTAGTGTTGACATCAGTAACACTATCCTACATGTGAGAAGGAAAAGTAGGCAATCCAGAAAGAACATTAGAAGTATCAGGTGCAGTAAGTATCATATTATTCTTTTCAGAACAAGAGATATTAGTAGCAGTAGGAGCATTAGGAATATGCACATCATTAGTTTGTTCATTATGAGGCTCCAACTCATTATTCTAAGGCTCAAGCTGAGTCTTATGAAGATCAATAGTGATAGAATTAACTTTTAGTGAATTATTATCTTGATTTTCATTAAGATTATTTGTTTGATCAGTTGAGTGAAGACGGTTATTTCTTTTGAGGTGAGAGTTTAATTTGAAACATTGAGTTGTATGATGTCAAACATCGAGCATGGAGTACAATAAGGTTAATGATGTTTTGTCTCCACTTGTTGCCACCTTGATGATGTGAGCCAATCCAGATTTTGTTACAAGATGGTAGTGTAATATTCCTTTCAATAAGGATATGAGCCTCCAAGGGTCCTGTTATAGCAAAGTTGATAGTGTCCATTTTAAATACTGCAGCTAGAGAAAATAGTATGTCATGATTAAAGAGGTGTAGTTTTAGACAAGAGAATCTAATCCATACCAGTATCACTGCAATACTGTTTTAGGATTAAAATCCATTAACCACTTAAGGAATTTCAACTGTTTTCAATTCGCAAAAATCTTTTAGCAAAAAGCCCAGTAAAATTCTCATCATTAGCAAGTTGGATTAATAAGTGTCTCCTATCTAAAATGCCAACTTTCCAACATCCCTTAAGCTTTAACATTTCAAATTTTGCGTTAAATAAGTCCACTTTAAGATGATCGTATGTGAACTTGCCAAAATGTGTTAATCAACAAGAAGAGGCAAGAATGGAAGATTCTACATCAGTGATTACATATCTAGTTTCTCATTTTTTCCCTAATTTATTGATAAAGGAATAATCTCCACCAAAGTTCAAAGAGTCATGAAATCCGTGTGGAAAATGCCCACCAGTAATGGAGTTGGAGGAACCCTCTCCTCCAACAAAAATAGCGTTAACAAAAATGACAGTAGTCTGAAGAAAACTCCCCAAATTAGTTGTCCAATCCACCACCTTGTTACCTTCTCTTTTTGAATATGTCTATAGCACGTTCAACTCCTTTGTTAACTCCATAGTCTTCTTCAATTGAATATTAACACACCAATGATGTATTCCCCTCTAGTTGCAAAACTTCCAAATAAGTAAAGAACCTATTTATGTATTTAAAAATTTCCATCCGTAATGTTTAGTGAGCATTAAACCAAAAACAATCGCATCTAGCTCAGCCACAAGAGGTGACAAAGGCATAGATGGGGAAGCAAACCAACAGATGGCTGAACCAAGGAAGTCCATACAAACTCCACCCATGACTATAGAATTGTTCCACGAACGTCCATCAATCTTAGTCTTTATATAAGGAGCAATCAGTTTGGCCCAACGCTCTAAATATTTCTTACAAGTTTGGAAAAGAGTCTAAGATTATCAGAAATGCCTTTCAACAGCCTAGACTAAAATATATTAAAATTAAACATATTACTAATGTAATTAGGAATCATATAGAATGTATGATTAATATTAGGAACCTATTCATGATAATTGTTTCTATTATGCACAAACCATATGAACCAAAATAAAATTGAAGGAATATTATTGAACAAAGGATGAACAAAGGACCTCTAGGCATCAAAGGTACCCCGTCAAGTATTATAGTTACCAGCATGTTGTTTCTTACCCAAAAAAAGCTCAACCAAAAACAAATTTAAATTTATCAAGGATTAAACCAGCTTGATATTTACTTGAATAATTCTCCAAGTTAAAAAGAATCAAGATAGTTTAATATACTTATTTGAATTCTAGGACAAATTTAAATGTTGATATGATTGAAAGGAATTAGCACAAGTTTCTCTAATATTTTCTTTGACTTTGGGAATATCAAGATTCCCTCTATTAATGGGAATATTGGAGTTGATTTTCATGTCATCTCTTTTAACTAATTGATTTAACATACTAATGCTCTACCTACTATCAGTCCAAAGCTTAATAATTTTCAAATTTATATCTTGAATACCCCCATAACAGTGAGCAGGATTCCTGTTTCCAAGCCAATCATCATACCAAAAACAAATATTTCCAACGCCAATATCCCAATTAATGAGATAATCAGTATCATTAAAAACATGAATCATGTTTTTCCAAATGTAAGAATCATGTTTATCAAGAGAAAGCGATTAAGGATGCTTGCCATTACAATATTTAACCATTAAAAGATGGGACCAAATAAAATTATTTTGCCTGAAGCTAAACTAGAGTTTTATATGGTTAATAAGTAAGTAATCGGAGAGATTCCTAAAACCGAGAGCCCCTTTATCAATAGGATTACAAACTTTATTTCATTTTTCCAGTGGATGTCATGTTTTTAATTAGAGGCCGAAATAAAATTATTAAATATATTTTCCAATCTATGTGTAAAGTTAACGGCAAATTAATTTTTTGCATAACATAAAAAAGAAAAGAAGTAAGATTACTTTTAAGAAAAGTGATTCTTCCCCCAAAAAAAAAAGAAATTTATTCTCCTGAATAAGAATTTTACTCTTAATTTTATCATACAAATTAGTGAAATGAGCTTGCCTCTTACTGTTCTTATCTAAAGTGAATCCCAAATAAGTTATAGGAAGATTATCCTTAGGACAACCAGTAAAATCAACCATTTAGTTCATCTTCTTAGGAGAAACAAACTTAGAACATTAAATATTGCATTTAGAAGTGTTAAATGTCATACCATAAATATCTTGGAATAAGATGATCTCATTCCATACTCACCTAATGGACTTTTCATTCTCATTAGTAATTATAATCAAATCATTGACAAAACATAAGCGAGAGATTCACAATTTTGCCTTTATGATAATTGTACATGTAAGATATTTATGAAAAAGCTTGTTGAGATGTTTAGACAAAAAATCAAAGGCAATAATAAAAGGATAATGTGATAAAGGATAACCTTGTTTATTACCCCTGATGGCTTTGATGAAGCCACATGAGTTATCATTTATTAAAATAGAGAAATAATTATTATCCAAAATTCATTTAAAAATACTACAAAAATTATTTTGTAACATAAAACATGAAGTACATCAATGATAAAACGCCAATTAATAGTATCAAAAACTTTTTTAACATCCATTTTAAACATGACATTACCATCATTTGCATTATTATCAATATCTAAAATTAGCCCTTGGAAAATTAAAGCATTATACAAATATGCCTCCCTTTGATAAAAGTAGTATGATTCAGACTATTGTTGTTAGGGAGAAGAGGTTGAATCCTGGGAACAATAATTTTTTAGAGAATCCTAGATACAACAGTATGAAGACTGATGGGTCTAAACTTATCTCAAGAAGTAAGATTCCTCTCCTTTGGGATTAAAACATTATTTGTAGCTTTAAAGTAGTTAGATAAGTTAATACCTCAAAGAAGACCTAAATAGTCTTTGTCTTATTGTAATGAATAATATCCCAACACTTTTTAAGGAACTCAACTTCAAAAATGCCAGGCCAAAATCTTTTCCCGTCCTCTAAGTTATTGTTGACCTCAATTTTGGTTGAGGTTTAGTTTTTTCCCTTTTAGTAGCCTAGGGTCTTGCCATTGGACTTTTCATGTTGACTATTTCTCGAAAACTTAGACATGGAACCCTCACCATTAGAAATTCCAAACTCTTCTCCACTCAACTTGAAGTTCCACCTTAATGATGAGTCACCCTTTTAAACATGTTGACCGCTGTGGGCAAAACTCATGATGAGTCACCCTTAGGATTTTTGTACCTTAAGGTTGACCTTGGGGGTTGGTCTAGAGCTAAGGCACTCACTACACTTATCTACACCCACATTCACTCACAACCCTAAACCCTGAGTTTCTAGCCTAGATCCCTTGATCTTTTGGGATACTCATGTAGATGGTCCCCTAAACCTACTAGCCCTAGGGCTATGGTTTAGCTAGAACCACTACATAGAGGACCCAGAATGGGGTTTCCGTTGGTCCATGGCTTGTTGGTTATGATTGGTGCATCAACTCTACCAAAATACCCATCTTGGCCTTTTACCCCTAAAATGCCCCCATGTTACCAAAATACCCCTCCATAGCTCAAAATCCCAAAAATTTCAAAAATTCCCAAAAAATTCTAATAAATACTAAATATTCCCAATTTCATCTCCCTCAACTACCACATGACCCAATTTGGCCAATTTGACCATCTTTAACCAAAACCCTCAAATTTGCCCAAATCCCTCAAATCCAACTCAAATGTCCATCAATTTGATCTCAATTGACCCCAATTCAAATCCTAAACTAAAATTCACTTTTTATATGACCAAACTAAACTAAATCTAAGCTCAATTAATCCATGATTTGAGCCCAATTTTGATTTGGTCAAAACCCCAATTCTGACCATATGACCTAATCTCATAAAATTGAACTCATAGCCTAGTTAATTGGCCTCAATTAATGTTGTAAAATATTTATAACATTCCTATACATCAAAATCAACCATGAATTGACCTTGGTGAACTCTCAAATCCATTTTATTTTGGCGTAAACCCAAAATTCCCAAATTTACCCCCAAATTGGCTAAGTCCCCAAATTCCACCCAATTGATTGCCTTAACCACCAAATTGGCATCCAATTAATGTTGGAAACTCTTCATGAGGTCCCTATTGACCATTTACAACTATTAATTTGGACTTATCCGAAGGCTAACCCAAGCTAAACCCAAGCCTAGCTCAACATGACCAAATTAATTAAAGTTCAAAATTCCCTCAAATTGACCCTTCAATTGGACTCAAAACCACTTCCATCCTTCACCAAAGTTGTTTCTTATGATCATCTCCACTAAATGCAACAATTATTTGGGCCAATTGACATGGCTAACCTAGCCCAAATCCAAGTTTTGATCATTTGCACCCACTTGGTCCCATGCACTAAATGTGACCTAACCACCCTAAAACCACCAAATTAACTCCACCACAGCCATTAGTTCAACTTAGTTACCAGTCCAAACACCATGAAATCACCTAAATCAAGCCATGGACAAAAGGTCCCCCAAATTAAGGGATTTTATTTCCAAAAATGCATGTGCTTAAGATATCTTTGCCGAATCAAAGCACATTTGCATTAAATTATTGTGATGGATTCCTCTGGGTTCCCTGAGCTCCTAGCCACCTCCACCTGTCCGGCCGGCCAGCCTAGTGGCCAGAAAAGCCCAAAACCAAGAGCCACCCCCATGGCACCTCACCCAAATCAAACCTAAAGGCCAGCTCATCCAAATCAAACTATGGAGCTCCTCTTCCTTCCACCTAAGCACCACATTACAACTCCTAATTGGCCATGACAGCCACCATAACCCCATTTTTATAAAAGGCCACCTCCATGGCCATTAAACTAAGTGTTAAAATTTCCTTAGAGAGGCCTCTCCAAACTTCACACAGAGCTTCCCTAAGATCACCTCACTATATTCCAACTATTTTCCCTCACCTATTCCCATTGTCGGAGCTAAATTTTGAGCTTTAAATATTGCTGGAAATCAGGACAGAACCTAATACACCTCCACAGTCCACCAAACACAAATTAACTTAACCCACACCTTCACAGCAGTGAAAGAAGCTAAAGCCCCATCAAATCCCCCTTCCACAAAGCCTCTACCATAGCTTTAGACCAACACCTGAAATCGAGCTTGGTCGAATTCATACCTACGCCTTACATCAAGACCAGGGACTCAATTTTTAGCCTCCGTGGACCCCAAAAAATGTGTCAAGCACCTCTGATTGAAGCCTCCCTAGTCAAAGCAAAGGTATAAAACTTCTCCTCCTCCTGAGCTCATTTAGATTCTCCATTTACTTAGGCTTGAATTCATGGTACATTAACCGTATGGATGTGTTTGTCTCAGTTAGACGAGTCAATATGGTCAAACCTGAAGTGATTTGGTTGAGTCTAGGCTGAGATCTTAAGGTTTTAGTGTGGACGGGCATGGGATCATTCTATCAGGGATGATGACGGGGAGTCATTCGATCAAACGTGTATCAAACGGACCGGGGGGGATCGAGCCGGACAGCGCTTCGGGACATAACAGCAGGCCAAGTCAGCAAGCTACATGGACGGCAGCGTCCAACCAGAGAGCAACACGCACGCCTTTGGAGCTGCCTAGGATCTAGTCAGCACAGCGGTTTAAATAGATAAATAGGGCTTTTCTTATTTATTTAAATACCCTTAACTTAGAAAATTTTAAATAGATAAATAGGGCTTTTCTTATTTATTTAAATACCCTTAACTTAGAAAATTCATAATTAAATAGATAAATAGGGCTTTTTCTTATTTATTTAAATACCCTTAACTTAGAAAATTCATAAATATAGATAAATAGGGCTTTTTCTTATTTATTTAAATACCCTTAACTTAGAAAATTCATAACTTAGTGTAGAAAAATTACAAAAATAAAATAAAAATACCCTCTTGCTCAGTGAACAGAGGAGAACAATGTGGAACAAATCTCAAGTCCATTTGATGCATACTTTTTTTAATTAATTAAACACTATTTGGGATCATTTGATTCCCCATGCATATTAGCACATCACCTTAGCTTGGAATTTTGACATGTTGTAGCCTCTGCTAGGGGAAGTATTCTTTAATTTTTCTAAAGTCAGAGGAAGTTCCTAGAGAGAGACCCATATTTTTCAAGTTATTCCACATTATTTCTTTAAAATAATCATGGAAATTAGTATATTGATTATAAAATCCTAAGAAAATTTTTGAAGATCCACCATGACTAGAGAATCCTTTGGAAAAAATTTCATGGGCCAAGTTATTTAAAATATCCTTAAATTTTACAAACACTAAATCACTAAAATAATTAATTTTGGAAAATGTAAACATTTAAATGACTTGATTTTTTATCTCCATTGTGATTTATGATCTAGGGAACTCATCATAAGAAATTCAAAATATTTTGAGTTCATTTGACACCTTAAGTTGATTTTGAAAGATAAATACCACTTTTAACACTTAAAGAATTTTTAAAAATAAAAATTAAACTAAAAAAATTATGAAACTTAGTTTTTTGAGTTGTCTGTGATTAGGGGTATTTTCTAAAAATAAAATGAAATTTAAAATAGAAACTTGATTTTTAGCCTATATTAGGATATTTTATAAAAATAAAATAATATTTAAAATAAAAACTTAATTTTTGGCCTATTTTAATTATTTGAATAATTAAAAATTCATAAAAATCACAAAAATAATAAAACTCATGGAAATGTTCTAAATTGCTCTAATTAAAAATTCATAAAAATCACAAAAATAATAAAACTCATGGAAATGTTCTAAATTGCTTAATAAGCACTTAGGAACAATTAAAATATTTTTCTTGATTTTCTAAATAAAGATATTTAATTTCAAAACTTAAAAATAATATTTAAAGATTTAAAATAATTTTTTCACTTAAATAATTCCAGTAAATAAAAAAAAATCAAAAAAATATAGAATTTGCTCCTCTATGTTTTTTTGACCTTAGAGAGATTTTTTAAAAATAGAAAACTTAATTTTCACTATTTAAAATATTTTATTTTTATTAGAACTTAAAATAATTCTAATAAATCGCATATAATTCAAAAAATCATGAAATTTTGTCCAAAGGCTTATCTGGTCTAGTTCTACTTCGAGTTAAAATTTCAAGGGATTATAATTTTCCTTGGTAAAGTTAGGAATTTTCTTTGAAAAATCCTATTTTTGCATGAAAATAATTAAATAAATTAAATTAAATTTTGAAAAATAACATTTTCTCCTTTGATGTATTAATTGACCTATGAATGAGGTAGGATAAGAATTTCACTTTCATTTGAATTGAATTTGAAAAATTTTGAAGTGTTAGAGTCTTAGGGGCAAATGTGTAATTTTGGAAACCTTGCCTTAATTAACATTTAGGCCTAATTCAAAGAGGGGAATGGGTAACCTCTGATCTTAATCAATTTATTTGATGCTTGAAACAAAAGGGGTTTAACTGGTAGAAACCAATCTCACTTTCTTAATTAAGATTAATAAATTTCTAAATTATTAACATTTGGAAGTTTATTAAAATTAAATGATCCTGGAGATAAGTTAATAAATTTCTAAATTATTAAAATTTGGAAGTTTATTAAAATTAAACGATCCTGGACTGGGGTATGACTTTTGAAGCCAATAATTAATCAATTTAATACCCCTATTTTGATTTTCAAATAAAATCCAAGTGTTAATAAATTTCTAAATTATTAAAATTTAGAAGTTTATTAAAATTAAATGATCCTGAACTTAGTAATAAATTTCTAAATTATTAAGATTTGGAAGTTTATTAAAATTAAATGATCCTGGATTTAGAAAATTTCTAAATCATTAAAAATTTGGAAGTTTATTAAAATTAAATGATCCTGACTTAGGGATTATGACTTTTGAAGTCAATAATTAATCAATTTAATACCCCTATCTTGAATTTCAAATAAAATCCTTAATAAATTTCTAAATCATTAAAAATTTGGATGTTTATTAAAATTAAATGATCCTGGACTTCGGGGTATGAATTTTGAAGTCAATAATTAATCAATTTAATACCCCTATCTTGATTTTCAAATAAAATCTAAATTATGAATCAAGACCACCTAAGGTTTGACCCTTTTCAAAACTAATTAAGACACTCACATAGGTCTTAAAGACTTAATGGTGACTTAGGCTAAATCAAAAATTGATTGAACAAGGATTAGAGAAATAAACATAATCAAACATCCTTGAAACACCACTAAGCCCAATTAGTATTAAAAATTTGGCTAAGTGTTCAAATTACACTAACTTGCCTCTTTAAGAGTCTTCACCCACATAAGTTTCAAATTAAATGACAAGTGATAATTGTCTTATTCTTAGGGATAATTGAGACATCAGTGCTCACTGAGTAATAAAGGTATTTATAGGATGAACCATTAAGCAATATAATAAGTTTAAATGGACTCGAGACTTTTCACCAGTTGGTGAGGGAGAGGCATGGATCTGCTTCCTCCTCCTAACTTGTTGGATACCTTAGAGGCCTATTAAACTTAATATACTTTGCTTGATGAAATCATCCTTAATTAAACTTCTAAAGACCCGTAAAGATATGGCATAGGGTTAGGAAAATTACCAAAATTTTATCTTTCCTGCTCTTCATAAAC
This sequence comes from Phalaenopsis hybrid cultivar, assembly GCA_002079205.1. Classification (NCBI taxonomy): domain Eukaryota; kingdom Viridiplantae; phylum Streptophyta; class Magnoliopsida; order Asparagales; family Orchidaceae; genus Phalaenopsis; species Phalaenopsis hybrid cultivar. The sequence goes on along the minus strand of JXCR01144892.1, from coordinate 17,357 downwards.
TGCCTTAAAATGAATTTTAAGTTGCACGTGGTGGAACGAGAAGACTCGTCACATACACTTTTACAGTTTTCAGCATTGTCTTTCCTGTACTTTCATACTGTACTTTTATACCTGCAATTTTGCAAGCTAAACAATGACCACACCCTGCATGAAAAATAAAACTATCAAGATAGCCACATAACCATAACCATAACCAAAACCAAAACTAAAATCAACCAAGATAAAATTCACCGCCACAACATTCAAAATTTAATCACAAACATCACAAAAAACCACACCATCAACTAAATTAAGATGTCTCTAGCGGATGATCGGGAATCCCTCGGAGGAGGTAACCTACGGTTGTTAACTAGGCTTCCCACGGTTTAAATCCTCATTAAGTTGGGTTTAGTAAGTTCATTTGGACTAAGTGAATCCAATAGAAAATAGTGATACCAGAACGAGGGAACCCTCATTAAGTTGGGTTTAGTAAGTTCATTTGGACTAAGTGAATCCAATAGAAAATAGTGATGTTAACCTATGGTTGCTAACGAGGCTTCCCACGGTTTAAATGAAAGTATGGAATTCATTAAGTAACCTACGGTTGCTAACGAGACTTCCCACGGTTTAAATGAAATTATGGAACTCATTAAGATGGGTTTAGTAAGTTCATTTGGACTAAGTGAATCCAATAGAAAATAGTGGTGCCGGAATGAGGGAGTAACCTACGGTTGCTAACGAGGCTTCCCACGATTTAAATGAAATTATGGAACTCATTAAGATTGCTTTAGTAAGTTCATTTGGACTAAGTGAATCTAATAGAAAATAGTGATGCCGGAACGAGGGAATCGTAGAATCCTAACCAGTGTCACTCTAATCAACTTTAGTATGCCTTCATAAAATTTAAAGAACTTCAACCGCAGGGCCAACTGTTTTGATATTATAACTTGACACACTAGATAACTTAAACTCGTCGCAGCAAGGAGCTTGGGGCTAGCATGGTGGGCAACACGACCATCTTCAACAGCAAAACATGTCTTCCCCAGCTAAACCAATCTTCCTTTCTTAAACTTAAAACAACAATGCCATAGGACTTCGAGGTTGCTTGCTTATGCAACGTAAATCCTCACCATATCCTTACTCCTTCGTATAAACCTGCTTTATAATATAAGCCCTAACTCGTCTTAGGATTCTGAGGTTGTCGTTTGTCATGACCTACTTCCTCACATCTTCCAGGCTATTTGTGTGATCATTTCACACGAATGTAAGCCCTAACTAATAAAACTGGCAGGATGAAACACCTAAATATTTCTCCACAAAACTGAAGCCGAACATTAGGATAGCTTGGGAAGTCACCGGGGTTCTCCTCTGGATCCATGACATCCCCTAGTTCCTCCTCCTTTGGATTCCACAACAAAATGTTCCAAATTTAAACCAAGCCCCTTTCACACTTCTATGTCGGATTTCGTCGAAGAGCCCTACCCTTTGAAATTCCTTGAAGATAACATTTCTTGCTTTTTATCGAGAGTCTTCTTAGGTGGCTTTGGTCATTTAAGATGTAATTAATTATAGGGGCTTGCCATTATAGGAAGCATGTCTGAACCCAGCTTAATATAAACCTTATTTAATCGTGTAGATTAAATAGGGGAACTTGTCGGCATATACAAAGGTTTTGCAGACCAAACAAATGTCGTACTTTCCTTAGTTTGTTTGATCGAGCCTCATCCTCAAGTCTTGCGTTTATCCTTCGGGATAGATACAGGATTTGAGGTACAATGCTCTATGTTTAAACTATGAAAAATATGAGGTCAGTTTGATTTCATACTTCAACGTCCTTCTGAAGCGGGCGACGGGATTTCGATTCCGGTGGCCAACAACTTCTTACGGGCAATCCACAAACCAACCAAAAATAACACCGACAGTTTCTGGAGACTCCGCAGGGGACAAGCTATTCTCTCCATACAAATCAAGAAATATTATCTTGACATATTGGTAATATGTCCATGTCCTTCTTGGACCAGATTACCCTTCTTTCGTTGGCATACTTTACCCATTTCTGTCTTGGGAAAGTACAACTAACTCCTTGGACTTCAGGATTAGCTATTCAACCATCTTTCAAAAGAGGAGTCCAGAAGGCCATTAAAGACTCTTTAAATTTTCATGTCGGGTCGGACCCCAAATAGGTGTATCGGTGGACTAATTCCACCTGGGCATTTTCTACCACTAATTGGGTCCCGCACTGGGTTCTAAAATTTTTCACATCTCCCTTCCAAATTTGATTTTGTACTTTGCAAATTAAACCAAATCATGTTGTGTTGCGCATACATTGAAATATTAACTCCTCGGGAAACCCCCATTCGTGGTAATGAAGATCGCTGCTCTAGAAGTACAAGAGTCATCTGCAGAATTCAGTTTGAACTGCCTTCAGGACTTCCCTGCCTGCAAGAAGGCTAAAGCTGATGTCATCAAGCATGTTATCCCTGCTACTGCTAAGGGAAAAGAAGTGATGCTCGTTGAAGATTCGACTGAAGGATCTATTATTTCACCACCCGTGTTTGAGATTGGGTCAAGCTCAAGGACTTTACCACTAACCCGAACTCAAAGGACATGGTGAGGAGGGAAAGAAATTCATCCCCATCACCCGAGTTAGTGCAGTCTTCAGAAGACTTGCTACTAAAGAAGGATGTTCTGTTGGTGAATTACTTAAACAAGTGGGACATGCAATTTCCCCAAATATGAAAAATGAAATTTTGAAGGATGTTAAGTCCGCTAGAAAATCTCATAAGTCGACTATAAAGTCACCTACCCATGTTCCCGTCTGGCTCCGTTTGGGAAATAGAGTTGATACTGTTATAGTCACCACCGATCATACAACCACCTGGATCGCAGGTCACCGAATGATTAAGTTAAGACTGGGTCAGAGAAGTTTACCAGTCATTCCTGCAATCACAGAAAGAAAGACAAGAAGATTACCTGACATTGTAGCTGGTCTACACCACGGGGAGCATACCTTCCCTCGACATACCGATGTCTCTACTAAGACGTTCTGTCCTAAGACATCATCGTCAAAGAGGAAAAGGGTATGGGTACTCAAGGTCACTGCATCGATACAGTTCAGTGAGCCTATAAGATAGAAAGTAAAACTAGTGTCTGAAATATCTGACATCGTAACGACAATAGTCAGCGAGATGGAGGAACAAATTGAGGATTTCCATCAAGGTCCTCCAGATCTTAAAGCAATCAAGGAATCAATAATTGAGAAAAAAGTTAAGAAACTCAGGATTGAGATTTCTGAGTTAGCTCGAGAGCATGGAGTTTCCGTCAATAGTGACAACGAAGATTTTGATTAGAGTGATTACTTGAAGGAGGATTTCTTGGATGTCCATGTGATCAAAACCAGAGCTACCACATCTTCGCGCGAGGCTTAATTTGAAACTGAAGAAAATTCCATAGATGAGCTGCGTAGGGTTATCCTCCTAAAGGATGAGCAAGTTGTTCTACTGGTGAAAAGAATAGAAGAGATGACTGCAGCTATGACCGTCATGGCCACCATTCAGGGGCAATCACAAGCACCAAGATTGGCTTCTCCAAAGATTAATCAGCCAGAAATCATACACATCACAGATGAAAGAAGGGAGGCTACTTTGACAGACAAAGAAGAACAACCCAAGAAGGATTCTCCGTCAGGTGTCGTGTCAGAAAAAGAGTTTAAGCAAATGGTTGAACAAGTACGGGTTGCCTTAGCCCAGTCCAAGGGCGGTGAATCAATTTTAAAGGGTAGACCTTACCCGGAGGATTTCGATGTCGTCCATTTCCTAAAGAGTTTTGTGAGCCCAAACTTCAAGATATTCGATGGAACTGGAAATCCCAGACAGCACATAGCACATTTTTGAGTCAATTGTGGCAACATGAGGAATAGCGAAGCTCTACTCTGCCAGCAGTTTGTCAGCTGCTTGTCAGGGATTGCTTTTGACTGGTACGCTGACTTGCTCAACGGGTCAGTTAAAACATTTTCTGAGTTGGAACAGTTATTTGTGCAAAGATTTGTTGGGGTGCAGCATCATTTGTCTATTGGAGAGCTCATGATGGAGAAGCAAAAGCCTAGTGAAACCTTGGCAGACAATATTTTGAGGTGGAGAAACCTTAGCATGAAATGTGAACCTCAGCTAAAGGAACATCAAGCGATTGAGATTCTACTCAAAAGCATTCATGGGCAAGTAGCTTTCATGCTTAAGGGACTCACCATCAAATCCTTCGAGAAGCTACTCAGTAAAGGCAGCAGGCTTTAAGAAGAAATGAAGCACATTGAGCCACATGAAAAGGCTAAGGTGACCAGAGTGTTCGAAAAGTAATCAGGGGTAGTTACAACTGTCGACAAAGGAAAGCAGCCGATAAAAATACATGCAGAAGATCATCATCAGTCTTTGTCACAATACTCTCAGAAACAGAGCAGTCAATTCAACCAACGCCCGTCTCAGGAAGGATCACCTCGAACTGTGGGTAAAATAATATCCCTGTTATAGCGACAGAAAGTTGTTTATTCCTTCAAAGATGAAGCTGTACCTAAAATATTCAAAAGTTTGATGAAGAAACCAGAATTCAAACTACCTGATCCAAAAAAACCCGAAGAAGTGGATAAGAAGAATGAAACAAATTATTGCCCGTACTACCGGTTACTTGCACACACTATAAACAAGTGTTTCGTCTTTAATGACTGGCTCGAGAAGAACCTCAAGGAAGAGAATATAACAATCCCAAAATAGTATTTGAGAGAACCTAAAAAAGGTTCCATAAACATGATTTCAGCTGAGTCAATCTCCCTAATTGATCCATATGTTAGAACAGATGGACGAACTTGGGATGAACTCAAGAGGGTCCTTAATCGAATACAGGATTCATCGAAACAAGCTTCTACGAATATCGAAGAAGGATAGAATGAGGTATTGAGTAGGTCGTCAAAAATAATACTGAACAAGATACAGTCTGCATCAAAATAAGTTTCCATTCAGTTTCTACAGCATACCGAGCCTGAGATGAAGATTTCACCAGAAAATTCATCATCGTCAAGAACAAAAAGCAAGAAAAGGAAAAGCATCACTGCCAAGTTTGATAGCATGAGGGGTAGGATAGGGGCTGCCTCTACTAGGCTGGTTGTCTCGGATTCAGGGAAGAAAATCCTCAAACCCTTGACTTTGTATGATTATCTTTTTGTCCCTCCGGGGTCTTATGAATATAAGGGTTGTGATTTCGACTACATTTTGACTATTTCTGGTATTAACATGCTTGATTATAACCAATCTAGTTGTGATCTCAATCCCCAAAATGATCCTCAAACCGTACTTGAGTCCGATGAACTCGTTGTTAAGGCCAAAGAAGAACTCAAAGATATCGCTTACGAAAGCACCGATAACGAAGGGTCAACTCTCGAGCATCATGGTGCATCGTTTCTCATCAATTTAGATCTTTCCAACGAAGAGTAAAAGACACCGAAAGATTAAATAATGAGATCTCAAGAAGAAGAAGTCACAAAAGTAAACTTAGGAGTGAAAAAGTGTTACCACCAACACAAATCTCAAGAAGAAGAGATCATAGAAGTCAACTTAAGGAGCGAAAAAGTGTTACCACCAAGAACAACTCCAATATATCAAAGGAAAACAGATAATGACTCGAGAAGAGATACCCCCACCTCCGCCAGTGGAAGAACCACGTAATCAAGATAAAATCAAAGGATCATACAAAGTAGACTACAATGTGCTATCTCATCTTAGAAAGTTGCCTGCCTGACTAAGCATATACGACGCTATGATCCTATCAAAGGAGATGAGAGAATCTCTTGCTACAGCTTTGCTTGACCCAAAAATTTTCTTAAATTAGTTGGCTAGCACATCCTCAGATGAAGTTTGCTCGTTGAGAGAACAGTCAGGGGTAACCTTTACGGATGAAGACTTGCAGCTCGGTACCGCCGACCACAACAGTCCGCTCTACATCTCCGTCAACATTGGTAGATTTGTGTTATCTAGCATTTTAGTGGATCCTGGAGCATCTCTTAACTTGATGAGTCTACAAACGTTAGCTTCTTTGGACTTCGATGTTTAGGAGCTCATCCCCGATAAGATGATGTTAAGAGGATTCAACCAAAAGAGAGAAAGAGCCTTTATAATCAATTTCATTAATTATAAAGCTCGGAGAACTCGTAACAACCGTTAAATTTCATATCATCCACGCCAAGACCTCTTTTAACGCTCTATTGGGTTAACCATTGATTCATGAGCACAATATGGTTCCATCATCTCTTCACTAGTGCATTAAATACTACAAATATGGTCAAGAAAATTACATCAAGGGAGACCTACAACCATTTTCAGTGCATGAAGTTGGTATCCATGAAGATGCATCATATTATGCGCCTCCAAAGAAGACTGTCTTCTCGCGCTAAATTTTGACAAACAAAGATAAAGATTCAGGATCACAAAAAGGAGGCCAGACAACTCCGCTTCAACAACCTTCTAACACACCTTTACAATGAGTTGGTGGAGGTTCTTCTAGTTAACGCACCCGAGGTCGAGGCTAGGGATGTGGATGAGGAAACATCAATTTAATTTTTGAATGGACTAGGACAACTATCAACATCGGTGATGAAGACAGTTCTGAAGACGAAATAATGATGACGAAGTGGAAGAAACCTCAGTACGAGATATCCTAGAAGATACAAAGAGGAATGAATATGAAACAATGTATGATCGGATAAACCACTACGTGGCCCTCACTCTGATTCTCCCTCAAAAGGTCGAGTGTTTAGAGGTCAAGGAAGTCCATAGTGTTGGTTCAAATCCAATCAAATTTTACCATGCTTCTACCTCTACTGAGCTTGAAAAATATGTAAATTTGGATGTTGATTCTAATGAATTAATGGAAATGCCTACCTCTACTGAGCTTAAAAAACATGTAAATTTGGATGTTGATTCTAATGAATTAATGGAACACCTCTACTGAGCTTAAAAACATGTAAATTTGGATGTTGATTCTAATGAATTAATGAAATTGCCTTTTGGTTACTTCTCACCTTGTGTTCAGAAGTTAATTTAACATGTAAATTTGGATGTTGATTCTAATGAATTAATGGAATTACCTTTTGGTTACTTCTCGTCTTGTGTTCAAAAGTTAATTCAATAGGGACATTTATCAAAACAAATGCCAAAAGATAAATTTCAACATTTTGAAAAATTATGGAATGCTAAAGGTCAAACTCCCAATTCAAAAGAAGGTCTCGGATTTGGTACTATTGGACCAGTCAAAGATTCTGAATTTTGCATGGTTGTTACTAATGAGTCAGAAGATGATTGTCTTGATATCGAGGATGACTCTACTGATCAACCAATAGAAGTTGCTCCCTCAGAATTTGAGGAAGAAATTAAATCCACTGTCGATGAATTGAAAGAGATTAACCTCGGGACTGAAGAGTGACCCCGACTTACATTCATAAGTTCCTACTTGATGACAAAGAATCTGCAGAACTGGTCAAACTATTAGCAGAATTCAAAGATTGCTTTGCATGGAGCTACAATGAAATGTCAGGGCTTCGCAGAGGTTGCAGTCCATAAACTTGGGGTGGACAAGAATGTAACCCCAGTAAAACAAGCTCCCAGGAGAATGCACCTTTAATAGAACAACAAGTCATCGCCGAGGTGAAGAAGTTGATCGACGCCAACTTTGTTAAAGAGGAGCATTACCCTACGTGGTTAGCCAATATTGTACCTTTTAAAAAGAAAAATGGGCAGATCCGCGTTTGTGTCCACTTCAGAGATTTGAACAAGGCATGTTCAAAAGACTATTTTCCACTACCTGTACCAGAAATGATGATGGATATCGCTTCGACACATGAAATTTTCTCCTTCATGGACGAAATGTCGGGGTATAACGAAATCAAGATGGCTCCTGAGGATGCTGATCTTACAGCTTTCAGAACAACAATTAGAATCTTCTGCTGCACAGTAATGTCGTTGGGCCTAAAGAACGCCGGAACGACATATCAGCGTGCAATGACGAAGATTTTTTATGACCTCATTCACAATCAAGTAGAATGCTACGTGGACGATTTGTTCATCAAAAGTAAACAGAAAATAGACCATTTGTATGATTTGAGGATCGTGTTGGAACGGTTACGACGATATGACATTAAAATGAATCCCTTAAAGTGCGTCTTTGGTGTCACCTCCGAAAAATTTCTAGGATTCGTTGTCCATCATCGAGGAATCGAGATTGACTTGGATAAGATTAAAGCTATCTTGGAAATACCTCCCCCTAAAACCTTGAAACAGCTACGTTCCTTTCAGGGGATGTTGGCATATCTGAGACGCTTTATTTATAATCTCTCAGGTAGGTGTCAGCCTTTCTCGACATTAATTAAAAAGGACACCAAATTTATTTGGGAAGAGAAATGTCAGCATGCCTTTGAGGACGTTAAACAATATTTAATGAGAACTCCTATTTTGGCAACCCCTATCCCAGGGAAACTGTTGATACTTTGTACTGCGGCTTTAGATGTCTCTCTTGGAGCCCTCTTAGCTCAAATCAATGAGGAGGGCAAAGGAAATGTACTCCATTGCTTGAGTCATCGTCTAATATTGACGGAGATAAGGTATCCACCTATTGAGAAGCATTGTCTGACATTAGTTTTTGCTGCCCAAAAGCTTAGACATTACATGCTTTCTCATAAGATTACTCTGATTTCAAAAGTCAATCCATTGCAATATTTGATGACCCGACCAATGCTCTTCGGATGTTTAGCAAGATGGTTAATGAACTTATCGTAATTTGATATAACTTTTGTACCACTCTGTGCTATCAAGGGACAGATTTTAGCAGACTTTCTCGCTGCACACCCACTGCCAGCTGGGTCCTCTCTCAACGATGAGTCACAAGATGAGCAAATACTACAAATGAAATTTTCTGGTGCGCAGTTCTCAGAAATGTACTTCGATGGTGCTTTGTCAGACAGGAAAGACAAGGGATCAGATACAGTTATACCAGGAAAGGCAGGGATCAGTTTGATCTTTACGCCAGATAAGGGTATGTTAAGGTTCTCATACCACTTGACAGAGCCGTGCACCAAGAATGAAGCCGAACATGAAGCTTTAATCACCAGATTGGAGTTGGCAATTTCAATGGATATAACAAACGTTGCCATTTATGAAGACTCTCAACTTGTCATTTAGCAAGTCGCCGGACAATACATAATTCTGAAACTAAGATTAGCAGAGTACCATCGATGCACAATGAAACTCCTTGAGCAAATTATTGAGGTGACTTTCGACAGGATTCCTCGGGGAGATAATGTCCATGCCGACGCTCTAGTAAAACTTGCTAAAGAAATGGTGTGTCCCCGGAGGAATCCATCGAAGTCACGGTGTAAGGAAGACGAGTCTTGTCTCGAAACGTCTTTGAAACTCTATGCAAACTTAAAAAAGAAGAAACAATAAATACAGTTGCAAACATCAACAAAGATTGGTGCAAGCCATTAATAGAACATTTGCATACTGGGAAGCTGCCAGAGGACAAGTACGAGGTACACCACATCACAAGAAGGGCAATGTCTTACGCCCTGGTGAGAAATGTTCTCTACAGAAGATTGTTTGACCAGATGCAGCTACGATGTTTGAGCAAAGCCGAGGCATAGAATATTGTCAAAGAAGTACATGTCGGATTGTGTGGCGCTCACCAGTCGGGACCAAAAATGAAAATGAAGATTAAATGTCTCAGATATTATCGGCCAGCAATGATGTCCAATTGCATGGATACAGCCAGAAGATGTCACCAATTCCAAGTGCATGGGGTGGCCTTACACCAGCCTCTGAATGTGCTACACCTAATTTTTGCCTTCGTGGCCATTCGAGTGTTGGGGCACAAACATAATAGGTCCGATAGACCCTCCATCTTCTAAGGGACACAGATTCACCAATGCCAAGTGCATGGGGTGGTCTTACACTAGCCTCCGAATGTGCTGCACCCAACTGTTGTCTCGTACCATTCGAGTGTTGGGGCACAGACATAATAGGTCTGATAGACCCTCCATCTTCTAAAGGACAAAGGTTTATACTTGTCGCTACAGATTACTTCTCCAAATGGGCAGAGAGAATACCGTAACGTGAGGTTACGGCACAACATGTCCTTCAATTTTTCAAAGGCCAAATCATCTCCCATTTCAGAGTACTGCGAATAGTAATCTCTGACAATGGGACAACTTTTAAAAGTACAAAGATCAACAATTTCTTCAGAAGACATGGGATAGATTAGAGATACAGTACAATTTACTATCACAGAACAAATGGTCTCGCTGAAGCTTTCAACAAGACACTGGTACATATTTTGAAGAAAATACTGGATGAAAATAAAAGGGATTGGTATAACAAACTATTAGAATCCTTGTGGGCCTACCGGATGACTTTCTGGACTCCCACTTAATGTACACATGTTGACCTCATTTTTGGTTGAGGTTTAGTTTTTCCTCTTTAGTAGCCTAGGGTCTAGCCAGAGGACTTTTCCTGTTGATTATTCAAAGAAAACTAGACATGGAATCCTCACCACTAGAAATTCCAAACTCTTCTCCACTCAACTTGAAGTTCCACATATTACTCTCAACCTCTAAATACTTAGTAGGTGGGGCCACTATGGGGAAACTTAAGATGAGTCACCCTTAGGATTGTTGGACCTTAAGGTTGACATTGGTTGTTGGTCTGGAGCTACGACACTCACTACACCTATCTGACCGACATACACTCACAACCCTGAACTCAAACTTCTAGTCTAGATCCCTTGACCTTTTGGGATACTCATGTAGATTGTCCCCTAAACCTACTAGCCCTAGGGAAACCCTAAACTCAAATTTCTAGCCTAGGTCCCTTGATCTTTTTGGGATACTCATGTAGATGACCCCCTAAACCTACCAGAACCCTAAACTCAAATTTCTAGCCTAGATCCCTTGATCTTTTGGGATACTCATGTAGATGGTTTCATAAACATAACAGCCCTAGGGCTATGGTTTAGCTAAGACCACTATGTAGAGGGCCCAAAATGAGGTTTCCATTGTTTCATGGCTTATTGGTGATGGTTGGTACCTCAAATCTACCAAAAAATTCAACTTGGCCTTTTACCCCTATAACACCCCCAAATTACCAAAATACCCCTCCATAGCTAAAAATCCCAAAAATTCAAATAATTCACGTAAAATCCCAATAAATTTAAAATATTCCCAATCTCATTTCTCTCAACTACCACATGACCTAATTTGACTAATTTGACCATCTTTAACCGAAACCCCCAAATAACCCTTTAAAAGGCTCAAATTTCCCCAAATCCAACACAAATGTCCATCAATTTGATCTCAATTGACCCCAATTCCAATCCTAAACTCAAATTCACTTTTTATATGACAAAACTAAACCAAATCCAAGCCCAATTGGTCCATAACTTGAGCATATTTTTGATTTGGGTCAAAATCCCAATTTTGACCATATGACTTAATCTCACCAAATTGAACTCATAGCCCAGTAAATTGGCCTCAATTAATGTTGAAAAATCAACCATAAATTTTCCTTGCTGAAGTCTCAAATCCATTTGATTTTGGCCTAAATCCAAAATTCCCAAATATAGCCCCAAATTGGCAAAGTCCCCAAATTTCACCCAATTGATTGCCTTAACCTCCAAATTGGCATCCAATTCATGTTGAAAACTCTTCATGAGGTCCCTATTGACCATTTAAAATTATCAATTTGGACTTAGCCCAAGGCTAACCCAAGCTAGACCCAAGCCTAGCCTAACATGACCAAATTGATTAAAGTTCAAAATTTCCAAATTGACCTTTCAATTGGGCTCAAAACCATTTCCATTCTTCACCAAAGTTGTTCCTTGTGACAGCTAGACCCAAGCCTATCCCAACATGACCAAATTGATTAAAGTTCAAAATTCCTTCAAATTAGCTAGACCCAAGCGTAGCCCAACATGACCAAATTGATTAAAGTTCAAAATTCCCTCAAATTGACCAAGACCCAAGCCTAGCCCAACATGACCAATTTGATTAAAGTTCAAAGTTCCTTCAAATTGACCCCCAGCTAGACCCAAGCCTAGCCCAACATAACCAAATTGATTAAAATTCAAAATTCCCTCAAATTGACCCTTTTTGAGCTCAAAACCACTTCCACCTTCACCAAAGTTGTTCGTTAGTGATCATCTACACCAAATGAACTCAAAAACACATGACCAAATTAATTAAAGTTCAAAATTCCCTCAAATTGACCCTCCAATTGGCTCAAAAAACACTTCCACCTTCACCAAAGTTGTTCCTTATGATCATCTACACCAAATGCAATAATTATTTGGGCCAATTGACATGGATAACCTAGCCCAAACCCATGTTTTGGTCATTTGCACCCACTTGGTCCCATGCACCAAAAGTGACCTAACCACCCTAAAGCCATCAAACCACAGCCATTAGTTGGACCTAGTGACCAGTCTAAACACCATGAAACCACCTAAATCAAGCCATATTAGTTGGACCTAGTGACCAGTCCAAACACCATGAAACCACCTAAATCAAGCCATGGACCAACGTTTTCCACCCACTTGGACCCATGCACTAAATGTGACCTAACCACCTTAAAGCCACCAAATTAACTCCCCCACAGCCATTATCTTAGTGACCAGTCCAAACACCATGAAACCACCTAAATAAAGCCATGGACCAAAGGTCTGGACTTAGTGACCAGTTCGAACACCATGAAATCACCTAAATCAAGAAATGGACCAAAGGTCACCCAAATTAAGGGATCGACTTAGTGACCAGTCCAAACACCATGAAATCACCTAAATCAAGCCATGGACCAAAGGTCCCCCAAAGTTGGACCCATGCACTAAATGTGACTTAACCACCCTAAGGCCACCAAATTAACTCCACCACAGCCATTAGTTGGACTTAGTTTCCAAACACCATGAAATCACCTAAATCAAGCCATGGACCAAAGGTCCCCCAAATTAAGGGATCTTATTTTCCATGAAATCACCTAAATCAATCCATGGACCAAAGGTCCCCCTATATGTGACCTAACCACCTTAAAGCCACCAAATTAACTCCACCACAGCCATTAGTTGGACTTTCGAACACCATGAAATCACCTAAATCAAGAAATGGACCAAAGGTCACCCAAATTAAGGGATCGACTTAGTGACCAGTCCAAACACCATGAAATCACCTAAATCAATCCATGGACCAAAGGTCCCCAAAATTAAGGGTTCTTATTTCCAAAAATGCACATGCTTAAGATATCATTGCCAAATCAAACCACATTTGCATTAAATTGTTGTAATGGATTCTGCTAGGTTCCCTGAGCTTCTAGCCACCTCCCCTTGGCCGGCCGGCCAGCCTAGTGGCCGGAAAAGCCTAAAACTGAGAGTCACCCCCATCCCACCTCACCCAAATTAAACCTAGAGGCCAGCTCATCCAAATCAAGCTATAGAGCTCGTCTGCCCTCCACCTAAGCACAACATTACACCTCCTAATTGGCCACGACAGCCACCATTACCCCATTTTTATAAAAGGCCACCTCTATGGCCGTTAAACAAGGTGCTGAAATTTCTTTAGAGATGCCTCTACAAACTTCACATAGAGCTTCCCTATGATCCCCTCAGTACATTCCAAATATTTTCCCTCACCCATTCCTATTCTCGGAGCTCGATTTTGAGCTTGAAATCTTGCCGAAAACCAGGACAGAACCCAATACACCTCCACAGTCCATCAAACAGAAATTAACTTCACCCAGATTTTCACAATAGTGAAAAAAGTTAAAGCCCTATCAAATCCCCCTTCCACAGAGCCTCTACCATAGCTCTAGACCAACACCTGAAATCGAGCTTGGTCGAATTCATACCTAGGACATACACCAAGATCAGGGACTTAATCCCTAGCCTCCTTGGGACCCCAACGAACGTGTCGAGCACCTCTGATTGAAGCCTCCCTTCTCAGAGCAAAGGTATACAACTCCTCCTCCTCCCGAGCTAATTTTTATTCTTAATTACTTAAGCTTAATTTCATGGTACATTAACCGTATGGTTGTGTTCGTCTCACTTAAACAAGTCCATAGGAACAAACCTGAAGTGATTTGGTTGAGTCTAAGCTGAGATCTTAGGGTTTTAGTGTGGACGGGCACGTGATCATTCTATCGGGGATGATGAAAGGGAACAGTTCGATCAAGCGTGTATCAAATGAACGGGGGAAATCGAGCTGGACAGCGCTTCAGCACATAAACAGCGGGCCGAGTCAGCAAGCTACGTGGACGGCGGCGTCCAACCAGAGTGCGCCACGCATGCCTTCGGAGCCGCCTAGGATCTAGTCAGCACGCGCTGTTTAAATAGATAAATAAGGCTTTTTCTTATTTATTTAAATACCATTAACTTAGACAATTCATAACTTTGTATAGAAAAATCGCAAAAATAAAATAGAAATACCCTCTTGCTCAGTGAACAGAGGAGAACAATGTGAAAACAATTTCAAGTCCATTTGATGCATATTTTATTTTTAAATAATTAAACATTATTTGGGATCACTTGATTCTCCATGCATACCAGCACATCACCTTGGCTTGGAATGTTGACATATTGTAGCCTCTGTCAGGGGAAGTATTCTCTGATTTTTCCAAAGTTAGAGGAGATTTCTATACAGAGACCCATATTTCTCAAGTTATTTCACATTATTTCTTTAAAATAACCATGGAAATTAGCATATTGATTATAAAATCCTAAGAAAATTTTGGAAGGTCCACCATGACTAGAAGGAGCTTCCTATACAGAGACCCATATTTTTCAAGTTATTTCACATTATTTCTTTTAAATAATCATGATATTTTTCAAGTTATTCCACATTATTTCTTTAAAATAATCATGGAAACTAGCATATTGATCAGCCTAAGAAAATTTTGGAAGGTCCACCATGACTAGAGAAACCTTTGGAAATAATTTCATGGGTCATTTAAAATATCCTTAAATTTTACAAACACTAAATCACTAAGATAATTAATTTTGGAAAATGTAAACATTTAAATGACTTGATTTTTGATCTCCACTATGATTTATGATCCAGATAACTCATCATAAAAATTTCAAAATATTTTAAGTTCATTTGACAACTTAAGTTGACTTTTAAAGATAAATACCACTTTTAACAATTAAATGATTTTTAAAAATCAAAATATAACTCAAAAAAATTATGAAATTTAGTTTTTTTGAGTTCTCTATGATGAGGGGTACTTCTTAAAAATAATATGATATTTAAAATAAAAACATGGTTTTTAGCCTATTTTAAATATTTAAATAATTAAAAATCTATAAAAATCACAAAAATAATAAAACTCATAGAAATGTTCTAAATTTCTTCCTAACCACTTAGGAACAATTAGAATATTTTTCCTGATTTTCCAAATAAAGATATTTAATTTCAAAGCTTAAAAATAATCTTTAAAGGCTGAAAATGAGTTTTTCACCAATATAATTCCAGTAAATCAAAGAAAAATAAAAAAAAGTAAAATTTGCTCCTCTGGGTTCTCTAACCTTAGAGAGATTTTTCAAAAATACAAAGCTTAATTTTCACCACTTAAAATAATCGGGTGATGGGGATGAATGCCTTTCCTTCCTCACCATGTCCATAAAGTGATGGTAATGCGGCAGCAATCTTCCGGATACACTCATATCCATCAGTATCCGTCAGAGGATGGAATCTACTCCCTCGTAGGAGTGGAAAAATTTCTAGTAACACTTATTCAGCTTGAAGAGGCTCCTCCTCATCGGGTGTGTTCTCAAGAGTCTGGGCTTTGATAGTCCTCCGAACTTTCCTATTGTGGTTTCTCCTTTGAGTTTTGGTTAGTGGTATAGTCCTTGAGCTCGACCCAATTTCAAACACGGGTGACAGAACAGGTAATCCTTAGATTGAATCTTCAACGACCATCACTTCTTTTCCTCTAGCAGTAGCAGGGATAACATGCTTGATAACATCAGCTCTAACCTTATTGCAGGGAGGGAAGTCCTGAAGGTAGTTCAAACTGAATTCTGAAGGCGGCTCTTATACTTCCGGAGCAGCGATCTTCATTACCACGAATGGGGCGTTCCCGTAGATAACCTCAAGGTCTTCAAATCCAGCTCTGAATATGATGGTGGGACCGACGTTACGGGCGCTGCGGTCCTTTGGCAGATTGCAGGAAAAGGTTAGCGTTGGGTAGGCCATCGCAGCAGGCTTTAAAACAAAAAGTTTTAGGTTTAGCTATATGGCCAAAAAACTCATAATCCTTAGTGCAAGCACTGAAAATTAGAGGTTGATCCGGGCGGGTCTTAATTTACAGATAATTTTAACATCTTTGTTCAAAAAGGTGTAAAATTTAATTAACATAAAAATTTCAAAGTGCGCGCGGTACAAAACGATTTGGTTTAATTCACGAAGTAGCAAATTAAATTTGGAAGGGAGATGTAAAGCAATTTTAGGACCCAGTGCGGGACCCAATTAGTGGCAGAAAATGCCCAGGTAGAATCAGTCCACCAACAACCTATTAGGGGTCCGACCCCACATGAAAATTTAAAGAGTCCTTAATGGCCTTCTGAACCCCTTTGTTCAAAGATGGTTGAACAGCTAGTCCTTGAGTCCAAGGAGTTAGCTTATACTTTCCAAAGATAGGAATGGGTAAGTATGCCAACAGAAGAAAGGTAATTTGGTCCAAGAGGGGNTTGGTCCAAGAGGGACATTGACATATTACCAATGTGTGAAGATAATATTTCTTGATTTGTATGGAGAGAAAAGCTTCTCCCTAGTGGAGTCGCCAGAAGCTGTTGGCGTTATTTCGGGGATGGTTTGTTTAGGAGATTTCCCGTAAGAAGTTGTCGGTCGCTGGAATTGAAATCCNAGAGGGGCATGGACATATTACCGATGTGTGAAGATAATATTTCTCAATTTGTATGAAGAGAAAAGCTTGTCCACTGCGGAGTCGCCAAAAGCTGTCGGCGTTATTTCGGGTTCGTTTGTGGGGTTGCCCGTAAGAAGCTGTCGGTCATCGGAATCAAAATCCCGTCGCCCACTTCGGAAGGTCGCTGGAGNTTTGGTCTGCGAAACCTTTGTATTTGCCGACAAGTTCCCCTATTTAATATAAAGGATTAAATATGGTTTAGATTAAGCTGGGTTCAGACATGCTTCCTATATGGGCAAGCCCTTATAGTTAATTACATCTTAAATGACCAAAGTCACTTAAGAAGACTCTCGATTAAAATCAGTAAATATTATCTTCAAGCAATTTCAAAGGGTGGGACTCTTCAATAAAATCGGACATAGAGGTGTGCAAGGGGATTGGTTC
>JXCR01144891.1:49706-106667 GCA_002079205.1 Phalaenopsis hybrid cultivar | reverse complement strand
TTTGAAAATTGATAGAGGCATAAGATTAATGCTGGCTCCCAAATCACATAAAGCTCATTCATCAATTTTTTCATCGATAGCACATGATATAGTGAAACTGCCAGGATCTTTTGATTTTTCAAGAAGCTTTTTCTGAATAATTGTACTACACTCTTCGCTAAGTGCAACAGTTTCATTATCCATGAACCGTTCAGAATATCTTTCATAAATTTCACATAATTGGGCATTTGCTCTAAAGCTTCTACGAAGATTAATTGCAC
This sequence comes from Phalaenopsis hybrid cultivar, assembly GCA_002079205.1. NCBI lineage: Eukaryota > Viridiplantae > Streptophyta > Magnoliopsida > Asparagales > Orchidaceae > Phalaenopsis > Phalaenopsis hybrid cultivar. The sequence goes on along the minus strand of JXCR01144891.1, from coordinate 106,407 downwards.
TACACTCTTCGCTAAGTGCAACAGCCTCATTATCAATGAACTTCCTTTTCTTGTTCAAATTGCACTGCACTCTTCGCTAAGTGCAACAGTTTTGTTATCCGTGAACTTCCTTTTCTTGTTCAGTATATCTTTCATAAATTTCACATAATTGGGCATCTACTCTAAAGCTTCTACGAAGGGAATGTTTACATCTTTCATAAACTTCACATAATTGGGCATTTGCTCTAAAGCCTCTACGAAAGGAATATTTACTGTTAATTTCTTAAGAATTTCTATAAACTTGGCTACACTCTTTACTAAGTGCAATAGTTTCATTATCCGTGAACTTCCTTTTCTTGTTCAGAATATTATAAATTTCACATAATTGGGCATTACTCTAAAGCTTCTACGAAGGGAATGTTTACTGTTAACTTCTTAAGAATTTCTAAAAATTTGGAAAATTGTTTATTCGGTTTGTGTTGCTTCAATCTTTGAGGAAACAGTGGTGGAGGTTTCTCCACAGTAATTTTCGTTGGTGTAAATGAATACTCCAAATCTGGGTTTTCATGATGCTTCTCTTTTTCGGTATCCACTTTCTCTTTTTTAGTTTCTGTTTCTTTTTGCACCCTTGTTTCCAATTCTTTTCCACTTCGTAATTGTATCACTTTGATTTGTTCTTTTCCTTGGTCTTTAGGATTTGGTTCCACAATACAAGGAAAAGTTCCTAATGTTTGGTTACTAAGCACAGTAGCAATATGCACTAATTGGTTTTCATTATTCTTTATAGCAGTTCCTTAATTTCGTAATTGATTTTCTTAAATTTTTAATAGGTTTCCTTGATTCTACAATTTGAGTATTACTGTTAAATCATGGAGGATAAGAAGGTCTATAGTTAACATTTCCTTAGTTGGATGAATTTCCTAATGGGTTCACTGGGTTGTTTGCCCAATGTTGATTTGTAGAAGAATTGTTATTCCAATTAAAATTTGGATGATCTTCCAAGTGGGTTATAATAGTTCGAATAAGGGTTGTTGGGTCTATTAATAGTTTTAAGGTCTCATATGAAGGTTGAACATCCACAAATTGCTCAGATGAATTCTCTTCCATCATAAAAGGTGTTGGAGAATAATTTATCCCATAATGATCTAATTTCTTTGATATTGCTGTAATCTGTGAAGCTAACATAGATATTGCATCAGAATCATGGATACTAGCTACTCTTTTAGGATTTACCCGCTCAAAGGGCCATTGAAAGTTGTCGGTAGCCATCTCTTCTATCAATTAATAAGCCTCATCAAAAGATTTTGACATTAAAGAACCACCAGCCGCAGCATCTATAATTGATCCAAGAGATCCTACTAATCCATTGTAAAAAGTTTGAATTATCAACAAATCTGGTAATAAATGATGAGGACACTTCCTAAGAGAATCTTTAAATCTCTTCAAAACTTCATATATTGACTCTCCATCAATCTGACGGAACGATGTTATGTCATTTCTAAGTTTAGCAGTTTTGGGTGGAGGAAAATATTTGGATAGAAATTTTTGTGAAAGTTCTCCCCAAGTTCTAATAGATCCCAATGCTAACGAATTTAACCACATCTTAGCCTTATCCCTCAGCGAAAAAGGAAAAATTCTAAGTTTAGCAGCATCATTTGAGACTCTGTCATATTTAAAAGTAGCACACAGTTCTAAAAAACTAGCGAGCTGTAAGTTCGGATCTTCATTTGGTGTACCTCCAAATTGATTTTTTAGTTTAAACTCAAATGAATTAGCAGCTACATCAAGATTTTGGATAGATAAGTGAATTTCATCTATTGTAGGATTTGCATAATCTCTCAGGGGTCTAGGTTGGTGTTCAATCTCTATTCCTTGATTATTCAGGTTGTTTTCCATTCTATCAGAATTTCTAGGTTCTCTTCTTAATTTTCTATTCCTTCTAACAGTGCATTCTAATTCTGAATCATAGAGTATAAGATTTTCAGGTCCAAATTTACACATACAATTTGAAATCAGTTCTCGATAATATATTTAACTAAAAATAAAAGTAAGTTGCAATTCAAGTAAAAATTTTCTAATAATCTTAATTTGTCTGTTACTCTAATCGTGATTTGACTCACTAACTCAATCACTCAATCACTCCCCGACAACAACGCCAAAAACTTGACTGGCGACATTATATATGCTTAAAATACAAGATAAATATGGACGTAATAAATATTCAGTAATTGTAAAGTCACACTTATCAACACAAGAATACGTATCGCTCAAGTAATATAGGGCTCTAATAGAGTCCTAGATATCGATCCCATAGGGAGTGGTTAGAATTGCAGACTAAGATTTTAGAAAAGCAATACTTTAATCACAACAAAAAAGTTCAAATTGCTTATATGTCACTAGGAGGCAATTGAAATAAATAGATAATTTTAATAATAACTAATGATACTAAGGAGGGTTCGGCAATTTAATAAATATGTAATTTTAAACTCTTAAATAACTAATTTTACTAATATGTCACTAATAGACAATTGAAATAAATATGTAATTTTAATAACTCTTAAATAACTAATTACACTAATGAGGGTAGGCAATTGAAATAAATATATAATTTTAATAACTATTAAATAACTAATTATGCTAATGAAGGTTTTATAGGCAATTGAAATAAGTAAATAATTTGAATAACTAATAAATAACTAATGATAGAAAGTTAGGGTTAATAATAGACAATTGAAATAAATATGTAATTTTCTTAATAACTCATAAATAACTAATTATGCTAATGAGGGTTTAATTGAAATAAATATGTAATTTTAATAATTATTAAATAATTAATTATACTAATGAAGGTTCGACGCGATATTCAATATATAAGAAAGCATCCTTCTCCTTAATGGATAAAGTGAATTAGTTCAATTTAGTTGTGCCAAATAGGAGCATACTTATTCTTTACCCTTTGGTCCAGGCATAAAGAACATTGACTGCTACACTTCGTTACTGAATCTGCGGCTAGGCTGGGAGGATACGGGCTCTCACTTCAGAGCTCCCATGTTCCCCTCACCTGAGGGCTAACATCTACAGTTCAGCACCCAAACGATAGGACCGAATTGGGGATTTTAGTCTGTCACTCTAAAATTTCCAATTCTATGCCCCATAATATTATTTCCCATTTTATTTGCACCCAACTTCAAAGGGCTTTGACCTCTCTGAATCTTGGATGTAATCTTCACTTTAGTTGTACAACTCAAAATATTTTAACAAATCAATTGGTCAGATTGAAAGTAAATTAAGATCAAAGTGAAAAGATCATCACAATTTCTTAAACATTTTCATGGCTTCACCAATTCAAATTAACATTTTACAAATCTCGAGACAAGGAGAAAGACAGAGAAAACTACTCAAAACTAATGTAGAAAACACAACAAAACTCAAAATTCATATATAACATCAAAGTCATACAAAACTACAACAAGTAAATAACTTATCTCTAATTTCTCCCCAAGAACACTCCTCAAAGTTTCTCTAAATCTCTTCTTTTCTTTACAACACACAGAATTCATCTTTGAAGTAGCAAGGAGGAAAAAATCTCTCACTTTCCCTCCATTCTTAAAATATCTCGAAGAATTCCTCATAATTGTTACTCTATTGGAAATTCTATACACTAATGGAACCTCTCTAACCTCCAGGGCCTCTAGACTCTTCAAATTTTTAGCCGAAATGTTCTTTTAAAGTTGTGGATTAGCTTTCCCAAGAGTTGCCTAAGCATCCCTTAAAAATTTAGCCTTATTCAAAGTTTGAGTAGGCATAACCGTCGATCTCCCAGTCGGTGGCCTGAAGGGCGCCGTTGGTGGGCTTCTAAAGAATTTTGTCCTGTAGTCTCGGGAAAGACTTGCTATCGGCAAATTCAAGGGCGCCGTCGGCGGCCTAGTTCAATTCTCCACATTTTGGTCCTTTTTGCTCTGAAATCGCTCCTGTTTGCATCTTTTTGCTCCAATGACCCTAATTCATCATTCCTGCAATAAAACATCAAAAGTACCTTTCTTTAAAGTGCAATATCATTAAAAATAGTATAAAATAGGTAAGAAAATCTCAACATACTTTCCTTAGGTCATACATCAGTCTTTCATTTAAGCTATGAAAAATGTGGGATCAGTTTAATTTCATTTTTTTCTAAAACTAAATATATATGTAAATCCTTTCGAAACTGGAGACAAAATTTTGATTACGGTGACCGATAGCTTCTTACGAGCTACTCCTCCAACCAAAAATAGCATCGACAGCTTCTGGCGACTGTGCTGTGGACATGCTTTTGTCTCCATACAAATCAAGAAATATTATCTTCACACAAATATGTCCATGTCCCTCTTGGACCAAATTACCCTTCTTTCGTTGGCATACTTTACCCATTTCTATCTTGGGAAAGTACGGTTAACTCTTTGGACTTCAGGACTAGCTGTTCAACCATCATTGAATAGAGGGGTTCAGAAGACCATTACGGATTCTTTAAATTTTCATGTGTGGTCGAACACCCAATAAGTGTGTAGGTGGACTAGTTCAACCTGGGCATTGTCTGCCACTAAATGGGTCCTGCACTGGGTCCTAAAATACTTTACATCTCCCTTCCAAATTTGATTTGCTACTTTGCAAATCATGTTGTATTGCGTGCACTTTTAAATTTTCTTACATTAATAAGATTTTACACCTCTTGATTTTTCTTAAGTAAAGTTTTAAAACACCCATAAATTAAGATCTGCCCCGCATACAGATTAACCTCTAGTTTCAATGCTTGCACTAAAGTTTACATGGTTTTTGTCCATATAACTAACCCTGAAACTTTCTGTTTTTAAGCCTGCTGCAATGGCCTACCCAACACTGACCTTTTCCTGCAACCTGCCAACGGGCCACGAAGCCCGTAATCTCGCTCCTACCATCAAATTTGGAGCCGAATTTGAAGATCTCGAGGTCATCTTTAAGAAAGCCCCATTTGTAGTGATGAAGATTGCCGCACCGGAAGTACAGGAACCGTTTGCAGAATTCAGTTTGAACTACCTTCAAGACTTCCCTACCTACAAGAAGTCTAAGACTACTGTCGTTACGGTACCCACCAAACCTGCTAGGCCCTCTACAGCTAAGGGGAAAGAAGTAATGATTATTGAGGATCCGAATGAGGGATTAACTGTCCCACCACCCGTGTTTGAAATCAGATCAAGTTTGAGGACTATACCGCTGACACGAACTCAAAAGAGGAACCACAATAGAAGAGTTCAGAGGGCCATCAAAGCCCAGGCTCCCAAGGAGACACCCATTGAGGAGGAACCTCATCAAGTTGAAGAAGTGTTACCGGAAATTTATCCACTCCTATGAGGGGTAGATTCCATCCTCTGACGGATACCGATGGATACGAGAGTATCCGAAAAATCGCCGCCACATTACCACCACTTCATAGACATGGTGACGAAGGAAAGAAATTCACTCCTATCACCTGAGTTTGTGCATTTTTCAAAAGGCTAGCTACCAAAGAAGGATGTTCAGTTAGAAAGTTACTTGAACGAGTGGGAGATGTAATTTCCCCTCGCATGAAGACGGAAATTTTGAAGGATGTTAAGTCCGTCAGACAGTCTCATAAGACAACTGGTGTGCCACCTACTTGCATCCCCGTTTGGTTCCATTTAGGGAACAAAGTTAATACTGCACTGATTACTACTGATTATACAGCTACCAAGACCGCAGACCATTAACCGGTTAGATCGAGACCGAGTCCGAAAATCTTACCCGTCACCCATTATGGAGATATTTCTACAATCCCAAAGGCAAAGACAAGACAATTACCTGACACTGTAGCCAATTTACACCACATGGAGCATACTTTCTTTTGACATATTGATTTTTCTACTAAGACACTCCATCTTGAGACTTCATCATCAAAAAGAAAAAAGGTATGTGTACTTAAGGTCGTTGCACTGATACAGTCCGGTAAGCCCGCGGACAAAAACAGGAAATGAAACCAGGGTTCGAAATATCTGACATAGTTGCAATAATAGCCAGTGAGATGGGGGATCAAGTAGAGGATGTCCATCAGGGTCCTGCGGATCTTAAAGTGGTCAAGGAATCAATAATTGAAGAGAAAGTTGGGAAACTCAGGATTGAGATTTCTGAGTTTGCTCGAGAACACGGAGTTTTCGTCGATAGAGACGATGAAAATTTTGATTACAATGATTACTTAGTGGAAGATTTCATGGATTTCCTTGTAATTTAAACCAGAGCCACCACATCTGCGCGTAGATGAACTGCGTAGGGTTGTCCTCCTAAGGGATGAGCAAGTTAGTCTACTAGAGAAAAGAATAGAAGAGATGACCACAACCATGACCACTATTCAGAGGCAATCACAAGTGCCCCAATTGGCTTCTCCAGAGATCAATCAGCTGGAAATCATACACATCACAGAGGAAAGAATAGAAGTTTCTTAAGCAAACAGAGACAAACAACATAGAAAGGATTCTTCAGCAGATGTTATACCAGAAAAGGAATTCAAGCAAATGGTTGAACAAGTGCTAGATGCTTTAACCCATTCTAAGGGTGGTGCATTGGTTCTAAAGGGTAGAACTTACTCGGCAGAATTTGATGTCATGCCTTTCCCCAAGGGTTTTGTGGCTCAAAACTTCAAGATATTTGACGGGACTGAAAATCCCAGACATCATACAACACATTTACGAGCCAGCTGTGGAAACACAAGAAATAGTGAAACTCTATTCTTCCAGCTGTTCGTCAGCAGCTTGTTAGGAATTGCTTTTGACTAGTACGCTGACTTGGCCAACGGGTCAGTTAAAAAATTTTCCGAGTTGGAACAGCTGTTTGTGAAAAGATTTGCCGGGAAAAACAACATGTGTCTATTGGTGAGCTGATGATGGAAAAATAAAATCCTAGCAAAACTTTGGTACACTATATTTTGAGATGGAGAAACCTTAGCAAGAAATGTGAACTTCAGCTATAGGAACATCATGCAATTGAAATTCTACTTAAGAGAATTCATGGGGCAGTAGCTTTCATGCTCAAGAGACTCACCATTAAATCCTTCAAGAAGCTACTCAATAAAGCCAGTAGTCTTCAAGAGGAAATTAACCACATGGAGACACACGAAAAGGCTAACGTGACCAGAGTGTTTGAAAAGAAATCAGGAGTAGTAGAGACCATCAACAAAGGAAAGAAGCCGATAAAGATATATGCAAAAGAGCCTCGCCTGTCTTCATCAACATACACTCATAAACATAGTAGTCCATCCAACCAAAAACTGCCTCAAGAAGGATCACCACAATCAGGGGATAAGAAAATGTCCTTGTCAAAGCGATGTAAAATGGTGTATTCTTTTAAAGATGAAGCTATACCTAAATTATTCAGAACTCTGATGAAGAAGCCAGAGTTCAAACTACCAAATCTAAAGAAGCTCGAAGAAGTGGATAGGAAGAATGAACCAAATTATTGCTCATACCACCGGTTGCTTGGGCACACTATAGAAAAATGTTTTATCTTTAAAGACTGGCTCGAGAAGAATCTTAAATAAGAGGACATAACAATCCTGAAAAAATATTTAAAAGAACCTGAAAGAGATTCCATAAATATGATTTTTTCCGAGCTAATCTCCCTAATCGATCTGTATACTGGAACAAATGGATGGAGTACAACTTGGGATGAACTCAAGAGGGTCCTCAATCAAATACGAGATCCATCAAAACAATCTTCTCTAAATACTATAGAAGAAGAATGGAATGAGGACTGGAGCAAATCATCCAAGAAAATACTAGACAAGATCCAATCTGTATCAAGACAAGCCTCCATTCAAAGTCCGCGACATACCAAGCCCAAGATGAAGGTTTCGTCAAGAGAGCCATCATAGTCAAGGACAAAGAAGAAGAATAAAAGCTTCACTAAAAAGATTGATAGCATGGGGGGTAGGATAGGGGCTGCCTTTACCAGATTAGTTGTCTCAGATTAGAGGAAGAAAATCCTCGAACCCTTGACTTTGTATGATTATCTTTTTGTCCCTCCTGGGTTCTTATGAATATAATGATTGTAATTTTGGCTATTTTTTAACTTTTTCTACTGATAATGTAACTGATTACGACCAATGTAACTTCGATCTTGATCCCCAAAATGATCCTCAAATCATATTTAAGTCCGGTGAACTCATTGTCAAGTCCAAAGAAGACATCGACGATACCTTTTACAACAACACAAATAACAAGGAGCCAATTCTCGAGCATCACGGTACACCACTTACCATCAACTTATAACTTTCCGACAAAGAGGAAGAGATGCTAGAAGATTCAACAATGATATCTCAAGAAGAAGACATCACAGAAGTTAACTTAAGGAGCAGAAAAGTGTTACCACCAAGAACAACTCCAACAGATAAAGGAAAGCAGATAACGATTCAGAAGAGATACCCCCACCTCCGCCAGTGGAAGAACCACATAATCAAGATAAAATTGGAGGATCCTACAAAGTAGACTACAACGTGCTAGCTCATCTTAAAGGAGCGGAAAAGTGTTACCACAAAGAACAGCTCCAATAGACAAAGGAAAACAGATAATGACCCGAGAAGAGATACCCTCACCTCCACCAGTGGAAGAACCACATAATCAAGATAAAATTGAAGGATCATACAAAGTAGACTACAACATGCTAGCTCATCTTAAGAAGTTGCCGACTTGATTAAGCATCTATGATGCTCTGATTCTATCAAAGGAGATGAAAGAGTCTCTAGTTACAACATTGCTTGTTGCTTAGCTCAACTAGCCAACACATCCTCTGATGAAGTTTGTTCATTGAAAGAACAACTTGGGGTAACCTTCATAGATGAAGACTTGTTGCTTTGTACCACCGACCACAATCGTCCACTCTACATCTCCGTCAACATCGATAAATTTGTGTTGTCCAGAGTATTAGTAGATCCTGGAGCATCTCTTAACTTGATGAGCCTGTGAACATTGGCCTATTTGGATATTGAAGCTTAAGAGCTTACGACCGAGAAAATGATGTGAAGAGGATTCAACCGAAAGGGAGAAAGAGCCCTCAGATCAATTACATTACTTATGAAGGTTTGAGAACTCGTAACAACCGCTAAATTTCATATCATCGAGGCCGAGACCTCTTTTAACGCTCTACTGGGTCGACCATGGATTCATGAGCACAACATGGTTCCATCATCTCTAAACCAGTGCATCAAATAACGCAAAGATGGTCAAGAAAATTGCATCAAAGGAGACATATAACCATTTTCAGTGCATAAAATTGGTATCCACGAAGATGATGCCTACTACGCGCCTCCAGAGAAGACTGTATTCTCTCATGAAGTTAACACAAAAAAAGATGAAGATTCAAAAGAATTACAAATAGGAGGCCATTCAACTCTGCTTCAGCTATCTTTCACCACTCCCTTACAACGAGTTGGTTAAAGTTCATTAAGTTCGCGCACCCGAGGTCGAGGTCGAGGGCGTGGATGAGGAAGGATCAATGTAATTGTTGAACGGACTAGGACAACCATCAACATTGGTGATGAAGATAGTTCTAAAAACGAGATAATGACGATAAGACGGAAGAGACCTCAGTACGATATATCCCTAGAAGATACAGAGAAAAATGAATACGAAGAAATGTATGATTGGATAAACCACTATGTGATTGCTATGACCCTTACTCTGATTCTCCCTCAAAATGTTGAGAGTTTAGATGTCAAGGAAGTCCGAGTGTTGGTTCAAAGCTGATCAAATTTTACTATGCTTCTACCTCTACTGAGCTTGAAAAACATGTAAATTTGGATGATGATCCTAATGAATCAATAGAATCTCCTTTTGGTTTCAAAAAATTATGGAATGTTAAAAGTCAAACTCCAAATTCAAAAGAGGGTTTCAGATTTAGTACAATCGGACCAGTCGATAATTCTGAATTTTGCATGGTTGTTACTGGTGAGTCAGAAGAGGATTGGCTTGATATAGAGGATGACTCTAATGATCAACCAATAGAAGATGCTTCGCTAGAATTTAAGGATGAAATTAAATCTACAATCGATGAATTGAAAGAGATTAACCTCTAGACTCAAGAACTACCCTGACCTACATTTATAAGTTTTCTACGCAATGACGAAGAATCTGCAAAATTGATTAAACTATTAATAGAGTTCAAAGATTGCTTCGCATGGAGCTACGATGAAATGTCAGGACTGTCAGCAGAGATTGCAGTTCATAAACTCTGGGTGGATAAGGATATAACCTCAAAAAAACAAGCTCCTAGGAGAATGTACCTTGAAATAGAATAATAAATCATTGCCGAGGTGAAGAAATTAATAGACGCCAACTTTGTGAAAGAAGAGCAATACCCCACGTGGTTAGCTAACATTATACCTGTTAAGAAGAAAAATGGACATATCTGTATTTGTGTTGACTTTAGAGATATGAACAAGACATGTCCAAAAGATGAATTTCCACTACCCATACCAGACATGATGGTGGATATCGCTTCAACACATTAAATTTTCTCCTTCATGGACGGATCGTTGGGATATAATCAAATTAAGATGGCTCCTGAGGATGCAACACTTACAGCCTTCAGAACACCGATTGGAATTTTCTGCTACACAGTGATGCCGTTCAGCCTAAAGAACACCAGAGCAACATATCAGCGCGCAAAGATGAAGATTTATTACAAACTCATTCACAACCAAGTAGAATGCTACGTGGATGATTTGGTCATCAAAAGCAGATAAAAAATAGACTATTTGTACAATTTGAGGATTGTGTTTGAATGGTTACGACGATATGACCTTAAAATGAATCCCTTAAGGTGCGCCTTTGGCGTTACTTCTAGGAAATTTATGGGATTTGCTGTCTGTCATCGAGGAATCAAGATAGACCCGGATAAAATTAAAGCTATCTTGGAAATGACTCCACATAAAAGCTTGAAACAACTACGTTCCTTCCAGGGGAAGTTGGCATATCTGAGACACTTTATTTCTAATCTCTTAGGTAGGTGTCAGCCTTTCTCGGCATTATTGAAAAAGGATGCCAAATTTATTTGGGAAGAAAAATGTTAGTGGGCTTTCGAGGTCATTAAACAATATTTAATGACACCTCCTGTCTTGGCAGCCTCTATCCCAGGGAAACATTTGATACTTTATACCGCGGCCTTAGATGACTCTCTTGGAGCCCTCTTATTCGAAGTCAATGATGAGGGTAAAGAAAATGCACTCTACTACTTGGTCGTCGCCTAATACCGACGGAGATAAGGTATCCAGCTATTGAGAAGCATTGTCTAGCATTGATTTTTGCAGCTCAAAAGCTTAGACATTACATTCTTTCTCATAAGATTACACTAATCTCGAAAGTTAATCCATTGCAATATCTGATGACCGTACCAACGCTCTCCGGACGTTTATCAAGATGGTCAATGATTTTATTGCAATTTGATATAACTTTTTTTCCCCTCTGTGCTATCAAGGAACAGATACTAGCATACTTTCTCGCTGCACACCCACTGCCAGTTGGGTACTCTCTCAACGATAATTTACTAGATGAGCAATTACTATAAATGGAATTCTCTAGTGTGCAATGCTGGGAGATGTACTTCGATGGTGCTTCATCAGCCAGAAAAGATAAAGGATCAGGCATAGTTATACTAGGCAAAGCAGGGATCGGTTTGTTCTTTATCACACCAGATAAGGGTATGTTGAAGTTCTCATACCACCTGACAGAGTCATGCACCAACAATGAAGCAGAATATGAAGCTTTAATATCAGGATTGGGATTGACAATCTTAATGGATATAACAAACATTGCCACCTATGATGACTCCCAACTCGTCATTCAGCAAGTCGGTGGACAATACAGAATTTTGAAACCAAGATTAGCAGAATACCATCATTACACGATGAAGCTCCTGGAGTAGATTCCTGATGTAACTTTCTACCAAATTCTTAGGGGAGATAATGCCTATGCCGATGCTCTAGCAAAACTTGCTAAGGAAATGGCATGTCCCTCGGAGGATTCCATTGAAATCACTGTGCAAGGAAAACAAGTCTTATCTCAGATAGATCTCAAAACTCTACACAAGCTCAGAAAAGATGAAGTAATAGATACAGTTTCATACATCAATGAAGATTGGTGCAAGCCATTAATAGAAAATTTGCATAATGGAAAGCTGCCAGAAGACAAGTCTGAAGCACACCATATCACAAGAAGGGCCATGTCTTACGCCCTGGTGGGAAACATTCTCTACAGAAGATCATTCAATCAGATGTGGCTACGGTGTTTGAGCAGAGCCGAAGTCAAAAATATTGTCATGAGGTACATGCTGGATTGTATGGCGCTCACCAGTTAGGGCTAAAAATGAAACTGAAGATCAAAAGACTTGGTTATTATTGGCCAGCAATGATGTCTGACTGCATGGATACAACCAGAAAATGTCACCAATGCCAAGTGCATGTGGGGTCTTATACCAGCCTCTGAATGTGCTACACCCAACTATTGCCTCGTGTCCATTCGAGTGTTGGGGCATGGACATGATAGGTCCGATAGACCCTCCATCTTCTAAAGGACACAGGTTTATACTTGTCGCTATAGATTAATTCTCCAAATGGACAGAGGCAGTACCGTTATGTGAGGTTACGGCACAACACGTCCATCAATTTTTCAAAAGCCAAATTGTCTACCATTTCGGAGTACCGCATAGAATAATTTCCGACAATGGGATAGCTTTTAGCAGCACAAAGAACAATAATTTTGTCAAAATACATGGGATAAATTGGAGATACTCTACGATTTACAATCCCAGAGCAAATGGTTTGGCTAAAGCTTTCAACAAAACACTAGTACAGATTTTAAAGAAAACACTGGATGAAAAAAAAGGAATTGGCACAACAAAGTATTAGAAGCCTTATGGGCATACTGGATGACTTTCAGGACTCCCACTTAGTGTACACCCTATATGCTCGTGTACGGGTCTTAGGCCGGGCTTCCACTAGAAGTCCAGACACCGCCTCTTAGAGTTTTTGTTGCCAACCAACTCACAGTAGGAGAAAGTCTAAAACTCAGACTTGAAGAATTGAAAAATCTTGAGGGAAAATGACTATAAGAATAACAATATTTGGAGCTTTACTAAGCAAAGATGGTACAAGCCCATGACAAATTGGTCCGACAAAGAACATTTAAAGTTGGTGACCTTGTACTCGTACTCAAAAGGCCCATTCTTGCATGTCGCAAAATAGGTGGAAAATTTGAGCCAACTTGGCAGGGATCATTTGTCGTTGAAAAGGTCTACACTGAAGGAGCCTACCAGTTAGTGGACTTCCATGGCGAAAGACCCATGTTACCAATAAACGGATGATATCTGAAAACCTATTACGTAACCTGATGCCACTTACCTCTGCTTGCTTTGAAAATTTGAAACTTTGATTGTTTTAAGGTTATCTATGTGGCCAATTGTCTATGACCGGGTCCAAATTTTGTAATTAACCTCAATATAATGAAAATTTTAAGAAAAATTCTAAAAATTTAAAATTTTTTTGTTTCTACTTTTGAGTATAATGTTCCACAAAAATTTATACAAAATTCATACATAAATAAACATTTCATTTCACTAAAATAACATAAATTTTACTTCAATAAATACTTTTTATTGTTCTTGTTCATGCCAAGTTTCGGCCCACTAACATTTTTCCTGTCGTCTGCAGAAAAATGTCAGGACAGAGGCTGATCTTTGCTTTCAAGGATGGCTGCAGCCTCGCACTAAATGAGGAGATGGCGCTGCAAGGCGGTACCATAGACTTCAACATGGACTTTAATCAGGTCGACATGGACAACAAAGGTCTTCTTATGCATGTAGTCAGCTGCAAAGAGAAAGAGAGATTGCCTTCACTGCTGAGGGTGACCGCCAAAGATAATGCATCACACAAAGGCAAGAACGTGATAATAAAGCAAGATCCGATGGAAGAGCCTAGTCGTCTGCCCTCCATCATAGCTACACCTGCTGGAGGCTTAGTAGTCGCCAATAACGAACAACTACCAGGTGCTTTGTTTCGCAGGACGCAACGCGGGAACGCCAGCCACAAGAAGCAGAGGGCTTTTCTACGAGAAGAACCTAGACGTCAGAGAGAGACAAAGAACTCACTCACCCTTATTCCTGAGGGGAATATTTTTGATCTGAACATGAAAGAAACTTCTGTCAGCCTACCCACCACAGATGAAGAACCAGGGTTCGTCACAGAGCCAGATACACCTTCAGCTTCAGATGTTTTATGCAAGGGTTGCCCGACATGCAACGTTGAAGTACCTGTAGGGACATCAGCCACAAGGGCGTTTGTAGAATGCACGAATTGCAATGTTCTACATTTACAATACTTCAGTACATTGGAAGAGTATACCTCTAGCACCGATGGGTCTCAAACCTCAGATTTTATGATGGATGAGCCATACGTCCCACTGAGGACAGATCAGTATATACCATGGAGCCTTGGGTCGTACATCCCGCTATATGCTAAGTCTCGTGTTCCATATCAGCGAGCACCAGTTTGGGTTCCTACTGATATTCAAAGGGAGGAACGTCTGTGACAGCTACCGGTTCCTAGTACGATGGAGTACTACAAAATAAGTAAAGAAAATAAAATATAATTTTGAGTTTACGAAGAAGTCCAAGGAAGAATCGTCAACATACTGGAAGGCTTCGAGCTGTATACCAGGGTTTTCTCTAAGAGTGGCGAAAGAAGCATTCTCGACTGCATCTTCGATTTGATGGATAGAGACCGAACAGGCCTTCTCATGGAAAGAACATACTCTGAGCCGAAGAAATGGATGAGAGGAAAATAGAGAATCACCATTCAGTGAGGTTGCTGTTATAATTTCACAGACGAAAAACAATGAAATCTGCCATGGATTCTTAGGCACGACCAGGTAGATCCACTACCTCCTATAATAATGTGGATGATCAAGAGGATGGTCAGATGGAACATACTGCCAACTACCTGCATCCCAAACTGTTGTATCATCAACATATATGATGAGGGATACTGCATACCTCCAGACGTTGATCATCACAATTTTATAAGACCCTTCTACACGGTCTCATTTCTGAGCAAGAGCAATATATTATTTGGGAAAGAGATTGACATTATTGGCCCTGGCAAGTTCAGACGATTTGTAGAATTCTGATGCCAGTTGGTTCAGTTTTGGTTCTAAAAGGAGATGGGGTAGATGTCGCCTAACATTGCATTCCAGGGGTACGGCACCATAGGGTGTCCGTGACCTTCCGTAGGATGGACGAAAGCAAAATACCATATGGATTTCAGCCAGACCCAGAACTTGAAGAGCTATTACCTTACAAATTATGAGAGGGTTGTACCTCTAAGTACATGCGAAGGGAACTCTTATCCTGGAGCATGCCTTAGAAGGTCTACTCGATCAGGAGCTCGTTGTACCTAATAAAGATGGTCAGAGGGTTCACTTTCTTTTTTATGGCAACAAGATATGTATCTGATATACTTAGCCTGTAATGTATTCAAGGCATGAGATGTTCCAGATGTACTTCAACATGGACTATCTATTGTACCTTTTTGAGGCGTTAGCCTATGTTTGATCTGTGACATCTTTATTGATATAGAACAATGGAAATTTCTCACAAAAATGTGTCTTTTTGTCAGTTGCCTTTTTGTGCAATGGATGGAAGCCACGAACCACGTATTGATTCAAAATTTCAATGAACAAAGAATGAAACAACAAACCTTTAACAGGAAATAAATTTAAATAAATTGTTTATAAACAACAAAAAAACAAATTTCTTTTGAAAATCAACCAACTAAACTTAAAATTTTAAAGACATATTTTGAAAAATTAAATGTGATAAAAACAACAAGTAAAGAAAATGAATCTGTTGAGTGGATTCTCTTGTTTTCGGAGTTTCATACTCTTTGTGCACGCAGTACAACAATCTTTATTTGCATTAACTCTCTTCACATCCCCGCGAAATTTCACATTCTACACAAAACCCCATATAACTCTACAAATATTCTTCAACAAAATCAACCTTTTCACATGACACATTTTTGCAAATTCAACATCACAAACTCTCTACACTTTTTTCATATGACTCTTAGAGTCAGCACCCAGTATTTGACTCCCCATATTCAAAATTGGAATAAGACCCCCTTTAATGGAACATGGCATCCCATCCTTAATCTTTGAGGTCGGTCCCTGACTTCCGACTCACTTTTCAAAAATGATAACTAAAATTCAATTCTCATTTCCGGATCAATACCCAAATTCTGATTCCTTCACATATTTTTATATTCTATTCGCATATTCCCCACAAATTCACTTTGTGAATCTGCATATTTTTTGCATAAGAAAACATATTTTCTTGTTACCTCTTGAGTTGGATATGAGTCTTAGTGCTTTCCTTCTCAATGTAGCACCGATATTCTCTTATCACTGCTTCGGTTGGATGTGAGTCCTAGCGCTTTCCCTCCTAACATGACGCACTCATATTTTCTTATTACCTCTTGAGTTGAATATGAGTCCTAGTGCTTTCCTTCTCAATTTAGCTCATATATTCTCTTATCACTACTTGGGTTGGATGTGAGTCCTAGCGCTATCGTTCCTAACGTGACGCACACATATTTTCTTGTTACCTCTTGAGTTGGATATGAGTCCTAGTGCTATCCTTCTCAATGTAGCACATATATTCCTTGTCACCGCTTGGGTTGGATGTGAGTCCTAGTACTTTCCTTCCTAACGTGAAGCACACATATTTTCTTATTACCTCTTGAGTTAGATGTGAGTCCTAGTGATTTCTTTCTCAATGTAACACATATATTCTCTTGTCACCGCTTAGGTTGGATGTGAGTCCTAGTGCTTTCCTTCCTAACTTGAAGCACACATATTTTCTTGTTACCTCTTAAGTTGGATGTGAGTCTTGGTGCTTTCCTTATCAATGTAGTACATATATTCTCTTGTCACCGATTGGGTTAGATGTGAGTCCTAGTGCTTTCCTTCCTAACGTGCCGCACACATATTTTCTTGTTACCTCTTGAGTTGGATGTGAGTCCTAGTGCTTTCCTTAATGTAGCAAATATATTCTCTTGTCACCTGTTGGGTTAGATGTGAGTTCTAGTGCTTTCCTTCCTAACTCAACGGATGTACTTTCTTGTTACCTATTGAGTTGGATGTGAGTCTAAGTGCTTCCCTCCTCAATGTAGCAAACATTTTCTTAGTCATCGCTTGGGTTGGATGTGAGTCCTAGCGCTTTCCTTCCTAGTATGACTTATATATTCTCACTGTCACATGTTAGTTCAAATATAACTCCCCAGTGGTAACTCAAATTGGTACAGTCCATTCTTTCTGGAGACGTATTCTTAATGGTTGTCGTCTTCTACACTTTAGTTACCCTTTGGACCCGATGTGAGCCTCTGTGCTTTCCATCTCGATTCAGTCCTCCCACACAATCCTATTCTCATCTTTTGAAATTAGTTTGAAGACCACCTTAAATGGGTTATGACATTTGATTCTTATTTTGGGATTGATACCCAAATTTCAAATCACACCTCGAGGTCAACACTTATATATTGACTCCCATCCTTTATAAATACCTAAAATTTCATAACTCAAAATTCACTCTCTGATCCCCCATGAGAGTCCTTACTCCTTGATTTCAATTAAATGATCATCTACTAATTTCCTAGTAGGAACAAATCACACACACAACTTTACACATACCTCCGGGTTGTTGTGCTTAGGAATTTATATTGGTTTTTGTTGATCTCGTCGGTTAACACCAATACGCGCGGTGTGCTTGCCCAGCACACGCCACCTATTAAGGGTCCATTTGTTGACCACACTTTCGGTTGAAGTTTAGTTTTTCCTTTTTAGTAGCCTAAGGTCTAGCCATAGGACTTTCCTACTGACTATTCTTAGAAAACTAGGAAAGGAACCCTCACCATTGGAAATTTTACACTCTTCTTTACTCAACTTGAAGTTCCACATATTGGTCCTAACCTCCAGCACTTAGTAAGTGGAGTCATTATGGGGGAGCTCAAGATGAGTCACCCTTAGGACTACTGGACATTAAGGTTGACCCTGGGTGTTGGTCTAGGGCTAAGGCACTCACTTGCAATCACTTACACTCACAATCACTTACTACCCTAATTTAGAATTTCTAGGCTATGGTTCCTTGATACTTTTGGGAGACTCCTGTAGGTGGTCCCCTAAACCCATTAGCCCTGGGCTAGGGTTTGGCTAAGACCACTACATAAAGGACCCAAAATGGGGTTTCTATTGGTCCATGACTTATTGATGGTGGTTGGCACTCCAACTCTACCAAGACACCCAACCTAGCCTTTTGCTTTTAAATTCCCCCAAATTACCTAGATACCTTTGGGACCCCAAATTTGGCCAAAACTCCTAAATCTATCCAAAATACCCAACCTGGTTCAAAAATCATTTCAAAAACTTTGAAAACACCCAAACTACCCAAAATCACCAAAATAGGCCAAATTGCCAAAATACCCCTCCTTACACCAACTTCCAAAAATTTGAAAAAATCCCAAAAACTCCCAAAACCCCCCATATATTCCCAAATTTATTTTTCTCAACTATTGAATTACCCAATTTTGCCAATTTGACCATCATTGACGAAAACCCCGAAATTTCCCTTTAAAGGCCCATATTTTCTCCAAATTACCTCAAATGTCTATCTAATTGGTCTCAATTTACCTCAATTTGATTTCTAAACTCAAATTCACCCTTGATGTGACCAATCAGACCAAATCCAAGCTCAATTGGTCCATGATTTGAACCCAATTTTGAGCTAAACCAAAAATCAAATTTTTGCCCTATGACTTGGTTCCACCAAATTGAACACATGGCCTACTCCATTTGCCACAATTTGTGTTAAAAAACCTTCATAACATCCTCATACATAAAACTTGACATTCAATTGGCCTTGGTGAGGCCCCAATTTTTTTTGATTTCAACCGAAGTCCAAAATGCCCGAAATTTACCCTAAATTGACCATGTTTCAAAATCTCACCAAATTGAGGGCCTTAACCCCAAAATTTACACTCTATACCTTCATAAAAAATCTTCACGAAATCTCCATTGATCATGTGGACCTTAATTTGGACTTAGCTCAAGGCTATCTCAACCTAGACCCATGTCTAACCCAACATGCCCAAATTGGCCAAATTTTAAAATCCCTCAAATTGACCTACCAATTGGACACAAAATCACTTCAACCCTTCACCAAAAATCTTCATAACAATCATATACACAATTTTGATCAATAAATTGGGTCAATTGACATGGATAACCTATCCCAAATCCAAGCTTTGATCACTTGGACCCACATTGAACCCATGCATTAAAGATGGCCTAACTACACTAAAGTCATCAAATTAACTCAACCTCAGCCATTGGTTAGACCCTAAGACTAAGCCAAAGCCCATATAACCCAAGCTAGATGAGCCATGGACCAAAAGTACCCAATATTAACAGATCTTATTTTCAAAAATACATAAGCTTAAGACACCCTTACCAAAACTAAACCACATTGCATTAAATTGCTTTGATAGATTCTCCTGGATGCCCTGAGCACCTAGCCACCTCCCCCTTCCATGATCGGCTGGCCTAGTCACCAAAGAATCTCAAAACTGAGAGCCACACCATGGACCTTCACCCAAATCAAACCTAGAGGCTAGCTCAGCCAAATTATATTGTAAAGCTCCTCTGCCCTCCACCTAAGCAGCACAATGCATCCCTTAATTGACAATGACAACCACCCCTTATCTATTTTTATAAAAGGCACCTACCACGGACATGAGAGGTGTGTGCTAAAATTTTCTTAGAGAGACCTTCCCAAACTAATCACAGAGCTTCCCTAAGATCCCTCAGCGCATTCCAGCTATTTTCCCTCACCAATTTCCACCGCCAGAGTTCAATTTTGAGCTCAAAATCTTGTGGAAAATTAGGATAGATCCCAATACACTTCCACAGTCTACGAAACTCAAATTAACTTGAATGACACCTTAACAACAGTGAAAGAAGCTTAAGCCCCATCAAATTTCTCTTTCACAGAGCCTCTACCATAGCTCTAGACCAACACCCAAATCTGGCTGTGATAGAAATCATACTTAGGCCTTACGCCAAGACCAGAGACTCAATCCCTAGCCTCTTTGGATCACAACGAATGTTCTAAGACTTTTTGATTGAAGCTTCACTTCTCAGAGCATAGGCGTAAAATATCTCCCCCTCCCGAGCCTCTTTTGATTTTCCCTTTGCTTAGAGGTAATTTGATGGCTTGATCACTTTATGGATTTGTTTGTCTAGTCTAGATGAGAGTTTTAAAATAAATTTCATCCAATTTGGTTAAGAAATTAGAAAGATCTTAAGGCTAGAAGATGGACGGTTCTCGGGCTAGGCTATCGGGGAAGATGACGGAGCGTCATCCAATCGCGCGTGTATCAGATTGATGGTTAAGATGAAGCGGGACAACACTTCCTTACACGAACAGCGGGACACGTGGTTGCTTATGTGGATGGCAACATCAAATGGGAGCACGCCGTGTGGAATCTGGAGCTGCCTAGAATCGACATGGCGCCATGCTGTTTAAACAGATAAATAGGGATTTTTCCTATTTACTTAATTACCCTGACTTCAAAATATATATCTTGGTGTAGAAAATTCAAAAATAAAAATAAAAATACCCTCTTGCTCATTGAATAGAGGAGAACAATGTGGAAATGATTTGGAGTCCATTTGATGCATATTTTATTTTTAATTAATTAAATACTGATTTGGATGTTTTGATTCTCCATGCATGTAGTAATCACACTATGGCTTAAAATTTTAGCATGTTGTTGCCTCTATCTTAGCGAACATTTCCTGATTTTTCCAAAGTCAGAGGAGGTCCCTAAACAGAGAACTATATTTTTCAAGTTTATGTGCATTATTTGTATAAAATAATCATGGAAATTAGCATGTTTCCTACAAAAATCCAAAAAAATTTTGGGAGGTTTATGATGACTTAAAAAATTTCTCATGAGCCAAGTCATTCAAAATACCCATAATCTTCACAAACCCTAAATCACTAAGATAATTAATTTTGAAAAATACAAATAACAAAATGACTTGATTTTTTATGTCCACTATTGTTTAGGATCCAGAGAACTCACCATAAAAATTCCAAAGCATTTTGAGTTCATTTGGTAACTTAAGTTGATTTTTAAAGATAAACAACATTTTTGGCACTTAAATGATTTTTAAAATTCAAAATATAACTCAAAAATTTATAAAACTTGTTTTTTGAGTTCTCTGCGATTAGGGGTATTTTTTAAAAAATAAAATGGTATTTAAAAAAAACTTCATTTTTAGCCTATTTTAAATATTTAAATAATAAAAAATCCATAAAAGTCACAAAAATAATAAAATTCATGGAAATGTTTTAAATTATTTTTTAAGCAGTTAGGAATAATTCAAATATTTTTCCTGATTTTCTAAATAAAGATACTGAATTACAAAGCTTAAAAATAATTTTTAAAGGCTAAAATGGGTTTTCACTAAGAATAATTCCAATAAATCAAATAAAATTCATAAAAATATAAAATTCTCTCCTCTAAGTTCTCTGACCTTACGAGGATTTTTTAAAATATAAAACTTAATTTTCTCCATTTAAAATATTTTATATTTAATAAATGCCCCATAACTAAAAATAATTCTTAAAATTCAAATAAAATTCAAAAAATCATAAAATTTGGTCCAAAAGATGCTCTGATTTACGTCTACCTCCAGTAAAAATTTCAAAGAATTAGTATTTACCTTGGTCAAGTTAAGAATTTTCTTTGAAAAATCATATTTTTGCATGAAAATAATTATATAAATTAAATTAAATATTGAAAAATTACATTTCCTCCTCTCATGTCTTAATTTACCAATGGATAAGGTAGGATAAAATTTTAAAGTTATTTAGATTAAATTTGATAAATTATGAAGTGTTAGAGCCTTAAGGGCAAATGTGTAATTTTGGAAATTTAGTCTTAATTAACATTTAGGCTTAATTCAAGGAGGATTGATGAATTATGAAGTGTTAGAGCCTTAAGGGCAAATGTGTAATTTTGGAAATTTAGCCTTGATTAACTTTTAGGCTTAATTCAAGGAGGGAAATGGGCATAAGGGGTTAATTGGTAGACACCAACCTCACTTTCCTAATTGAAAAGATAAGTTAATAAATTTCTAAGTTATTATAATAAAATGAACCCAGAACGTAGGGGTATGACTATTGAAGTCAATAATTTGAAATCATAAACCATGACCACCTAAAGCTTAACTATTTCAAAACTGACTAAGACACTCACCTAAGTCTTAAGAGCTTAGTAATGACTTAGGCTAAATCAAGTTTCATTTAAATGAGGATTAGAAAAGTAAATATCATTTAAAACTAATTCGTCTTTCAAACACTACAAGCCTAATTAGGACCAAAATTTGGTTATGTCTTCCAAAAACACTAACTTGCCTCTTTAAGAGTCTTCAGCAACATAATTTTCAAAATTAAAATACAGATGATAATTACCTTACTCTTTGGGATAATTGATACATCAATGTTAATTGAGCATAAGGGTATTTATAAGATGAATTATTAGACAAGATAATAAGTTTAAAAGAACTCGGGACTTTCCACCAGGCAGCGAGAGAGTAGCACGAACCTGCTTCTTTCTCTAGATATCTTGGAGACCTCAGAGATCTACTAAACTTAATATATTTTACTTGGCAACATCATCCATAATTAAACTTCTAAGGACCCACCGAGATGTGACCTAGGGTTAGATAGGCCATCAAAATTTTATTTCTCGGTTTCATATAAACTTCCTTAACATGGCTTTTGGGTTTCAAGTGGTGGAACGAAAAGACTCGTCAGATATGCTTTTACACTTTTTAGCGTTGTCTTTCTTGTATTTTCATCATGTACATTTATACCTGCAAATTCACATGCTAAACAATGATGCCACACTGCTTGAAAACTAAAACTATCAGGATGGCCACAAAACCAAAACCAAAAGAAAAACTAAAATCAACCAAGATAAAATTCACCCCCACAACATTCAAAATATAAAATAACTCAAAATTTAATCACAAATATCACACAAAACTACAGCTTCAACTAAATTAAGACATCTCTATCAGATGATTGGGAATCCCTCAAAGAAGGTAACCTACAATGCTAACGAGGCTTCTCACGGTCTAAATGAAATTATGGAACTCATTAAGTTGAGTTTAGTAAGTTCATTTGGAGTAAGTGAATCCAATAGAAAATAGTGGTGTCAGAACGAGGGACCGTAGGATCCTAACAAGAGTTGTTGTAATCAACTTTAACATGCCCTCATAAAATTTAAAGAACTAAAACCATAGGGCCACCTGATTTGACATCATAACTTGACACACTAGAAAACTCAAACTTGTTGCGGCAAGGAGCTTGGAGCTAGCATGATGGGCAACACGACCATCTTCAACAGCAAAACCTGTTTTCACCAGCAAAACCAATCTTCCTTCCTTAAAAATAAACAACAAAGCCATAGGAAATCGAGGTTCCTTGTTTATGCAACCTAAATCCTCACCTTATCTTTAGGTCTTTTGAATATCCATGCTATACAATATAAGCCCTAACTCGTCTTAGGATTCTGAGGTCATCGTTCATCATGACCTAAACCCTCACATCTTTCCAGCTATTTGTGTGATCGTTTTGCACGAATGTAAGCCCTAATTAAAAAAATTTGCAAGATAAAACACCTAAATATTTCTCCTCAAAAAATTGAAGCCAAACACTAGGATAGCTTGGGAAGTCACCGAGGTTCTCCTCTTGATCCATGACATCCCCTAGCTCTTCCTCCTTTAGACTCTACAACAAATTTGAACCAATCCCCTTTCACACCTCTACGTCCGATCTCATTGAAAAGTCCTACCCTTTGAAACTCCGTGAAGATAATATTTCCTGATTTTTATCGAGAGTCTTCTCAGGCGACTTTGGTCATTTAAGATGTAATTAATTTTAGGGGCTTGTCATTATAGGAAGCATGTGCAAACCCAGCTTAATATAAACCCTATTTAATTCCTTATATTAAATAGGGGAACTTGTTGGCAAATACAAAGGTTTCACAGACCAAATGGATGTCATATATTCCTTAGTTTATTTGATCAAGACTCATACTAAAATCTTGTGTTTATCCTTCAGGATAGATACAAAATTTGAGGTACATCGCTCTTTCATTTAAACTATAAAAAATATGGGGTCACTTTGATTTTATATTTTACTAAAACTAAATATATATGTAAATTAAAACGTCCATCCGAAGCGGGCGACGGGATTTCGATTCCGGTGACCAACAGCTTCTCACGGGCAACTCCTCAAACAAAAAATATCACTCAAATACACCTGTAATAGTTCCACCTGATTGGGAGAAACCATTTTAAATAATGTGTGATGCTATTGATTATGCTATTGCGGTTGTTTTAAGACAAAGGCATAATAAAGTTTTTAAAGTCACGTATAATGCAAGTAAAACTCTAAATAATACTCAAATTAACTACACCACTATTGAAAAAGAGTTACTCGCTATTGTTTATGCCTTTGATAAATTTCGACCTTACTTAATTGGAACTAAATGTATAATGCATATATATCATTCTACTATTAATTACTTGATGCAAAAGAAGGATGCTAAACCAAGATTAAATAGATGGATACTTCTATTGCAAGAGTTTGATTTTACTGTAGTTAATAGGAAGGGAAATGATAATCAAATAGCTAATCATTTGTCTAGATTAGAAAGAGAAATATTAAATAATTTTGTAAATGAAATTTTAGAGAATTTCTCTGAAGAACAATTATATAGTATTGATGAAATGAATGTACCGTGGTATGCTTATATAGTAAATTATATTGTAAGTGATAGTTTACAACCTTATATCAAAAATCCACAATTAAAGAAACTTATATACGATTTAAAATTTTATTTTTGGGATTACCCATATGCGTATAAACAATATAAAGATCTAATTATTAGAAGATGTGTGCCTTATGAGGAAACTCAACAGATAATTGAAAGATTTCATAATTAAGAATATTGAGGACATTTTGGAACGAATAGAATTGCATATAAGATTTTGCAAGCTGGATTTTATTGGCCTACGCTTTTTAGAGATATTAATGAATATATTAAAACATGCAATCGATGTCAAAGAGTACGAAATATCTCTAGAATAAATGAAATGACTCTAAATTACACATTAGAAGTTGAAATTTTTGAAGTGTGGGGATTAGATTTTATGGGACCATTTATGCCTTCATTTAGGAATTTATATATATTACTTGCTTATGATTATATGTCCAGATGGATTGAAGCTATTACTGTAACTAGATGTGATGCTCGGAGTGATTATTATTACAAGATATGAAATGCCGAGAGTAATTATTATTGATAAATAATCTCATTTTAGGAATAAAAAAATCGAAAAATTGATTAAGAAAAATGATATTATGCAAAGATTTTCAACTACTTATCATCGTCAGACTAGCGGTCTAGCAGAGATATCAAACTATAAAATTAAATGAAGATTAGAAAATGCTGTAAATACTTATAAATTAAAGTGGTCTGCAAGATTAGATACTTCATTATGGGCATACATAATTGCTTATAAAACTCCCATAAGAGTGTCCCTATATAGACTTACTATTGGAAAAAAATGCCACTTACCAGTAGAATTGGAGCATAAAGCATTTTGGGCTTGTCGGCGCTATTTTGGGTGGGGTAGATGCCCGTAAGAAGTTGTCGGTCACCGGAATCAAAATCCCGTCATCCGCTTCAAAAGGACGTTGATGTTTAGAAAAGTATGCAATCAAACTGACCTCATATTTTTCATAGTTTAGATGAAAGAGCACTATACCTCAAACTTTGTATATTTCCAGAAAGATAAACATCATACTTGAGGATGAGACTCAATCATGTAAACTAAGAAAGGTATGACATCCGTTTGGTCTACAAAACTATTTTTTTCCCTACAATTTCCCCTATTTAATATTAAGCTGGGTTCAGACAAGTTTCCTATAAGGGCAAGCCTCTATAGTTAATTACATCTTAGTTAACGGAAGTCACCTAAGAAAACTCTCGATAAAAATCAGGAAATATTATCTTCAAGGAGGTCAAAGGATAGGACATTTCAAGGATTTCGGACAAAGAGGTGTGAAATGGGATTGACAGAAATTTGGAGCATTTTATATTTGGAATATAAAGGAGGAAGAACTAGGGGATATCATGGATCCGGAGGAGAACCTCGGTGCCTTCCCGGTCTATCCTATTGTTTAGATTCAATTTTAAGGAGAAATATTTATGTATTCCATCCTGCCAATTTTATTTTTTAGGGCTTGCACTTGTATGAAATGATCACACAAATAGCATGGAAGATGTGAAAATTTAGGTTGTGACGAACGACAACCTTAGATCCTAAGACGAGTTAGGGCTTATATTGTACAGCAGAGCCATACAAACGCCTAAAGAAGAGCTAGGATTCATGTTGCACCACTAAAAAAACCTCGAAGTCCTATGGCTTTGTTGTTTAATTCTAAGGAAAGAAGTTGGTTTAACTGGTGAAGTCATGTTTTCCTATTAAAGATAGTCGTGCTGCCCATCAAGCTAGCTCCTTGCTGTGACAAGTTTGAGTTTTCTAGGGTGTCAAGTTATGATGTCATATCAAGTGGCCCTATAGTTGAAGTTCTTTAAATTTTATGGGGGGATGTTAAAGTTGATTAAAGAGACACCGGTTAAGATCCCACGATTCCCTCATTCCGGAACCACTATTTTTTATTGGATTCATGACACCGGTCAAGATCCCACGGTTTCATCGTCCCGGCACCACTATTTTCTATTGGAATCACTATGTTCCAAAATGAATTTACTAAACTCAACTTAATGAGTTCCATAATTTCATTTAGACCGTGGGAAGACTCATAAACCAAACTAATTGAGTTCCATAATTTCATTTAGACCATGGGAAGCCTCGTTAGCAACCGTAGGTTACCTCCTCCGAAGGGTTCCCGATCATTCAATAGAGACGTCTTAATTTAGTTATAGTTTTTAAATTTTGAGTTGTTTTATATTTTGAATGTTGTGGCGATGAATTTTATCTTGGTTGATTTTAACTTTGGTTTTGGTTTTAGTTTTGTGGCTATCCTGATAGTTTTAGTTTTCATGCAGGGTGGCATTGTTATTTAGCATGTAGGTTTGTATTAACATTAAAAGTACAGTATGAAAGTACAAGAAAGACGACGCTATAAACTATAAAATCATACCAGGCGAGTCTTCTCGTTCTACCACCTAAAACTTAAAAATGTATGTGAGGGCAGTTCATGTAGAAGCAGAAAAGTAATGTTTTGGAATTTTTCCTAACCCTATGTCATATCTTGGTGGGTCCTTAGGATTTTAATTAAGGATGATTTTGTTAAGCAAAATATATTAAGTTTAGTAGACCTCTGAGGTATCCAACAGGTTAGGAGCAAGAAACAGGTCCATGTTTTCCCTTTTATCACGTAGTGAAAAGCCTCGAGTTCATTTAAACTTATTATATTGCTTAATATTTCACCCTATGAACACCCTAATGCTCAATGAACATTGATGTCCTAACCATCACTAAGAGTAGGGTGTATTATCATTTGTAATTTAATTTTGAAGATTATGTGAATGAAGACCCTTAAAGGGGGAAAGCTAGTGTTGTTGGAACACTTAGCTAAATTTTAATCATAATTGGGCTTAGAGTTTTTTAAAGGTCTTAAATTTTGGTTTGATTTATTTTTAAATCTTCATTTAATCAGTCTTGATTTAATTTAGATGACTAGCAACCCCTTAAGAGCTAGGTGATTGTCTTAATTAATTTCAAAAAGGTTAAGTTTTAGGTGATCATGATTCATTATTTGAATTTCATTTGAACCACAAATAGGGGTATTAAATTAATTAATTATCGGCTTTAAAAGTCATACCACTAAGTCCTAGGTTCCTTTAATTTTGATAAACCTCCAAATTTTAATAATTTAGAAATTTATTAATTTATCCTTTTAGTTAGGAAAGTGAGATGGGTTTCTACCAATTAATCTCATTTTAATTTCAGTCTTCCAAACAAGTTAATTAGGATCAGAGGTTGCCCATTTCCCTCCTTGAATTAAGCCTAAATATTAATTAAGGATAAATTACTAAAATTACACTTTTGCCCCAAATGTTCTAACACTTCATAATTTATCAAATTCAAATGAAATGACTTTAAAATTTTTATTCTACCTCATTCATGGGTTAATTAAGACATCAGAGGAGAAAATGTGATTTTCAAAAATTTAATTTAATTTATATAATTATTCTCATGCAAAAATAAAACTTTTCAAAGAAAATTTACTAACTTAACAAAGGTGAAGCCTAATCACTTAAAATTTTTATTGAAGGTAAACCTAGACCTTAGAGATATTTAGACAAAATTTCATGATTTTTTGAATTTCATTTAAATTATTAGAATTCTTTTAATTTCTAGAGTATTCATTAAATATAAAATATCTAAATGGGGAAAATTAAGTTTTGTATTTTTGAAAAATCTCCCTAACGTTAGAGAACCCAAGGAAGCAAATTTTATATTTTAGTGGAAATCCATTTTTTAGCCTTTAAAAATTATTTTAAGCTTCAAAATACCATATCTTTTTTTAGAAAGTCAAGAAAAATATTTCAATTGTTTCTAAGTGCTTAGAAAATAATTTAGAACATTCCCATGAATTTTATTATTTTTGTGATTTTTATAAATTTTTAATTATTTTAAATATTTAAAAATAGACTAAAAATGAAGTTTTTTATTTTAAATTCCAATTTTTTTATAAAATTCTACTGACCATAAAGAACTTGAAAAATAAGTTTTCATATTTTTTTGAATTATATTTTGATCATTAAAAATCATTTTAATGCCAAAAATGATATTCAACTTGCAACATCAAATTAGGCCATCAAATGGACTCAAAATGCTTTAAAATTTTTATGGGAGTTCTCTGGATCTTAGAAAATAGTGGAGATAAAAAATCAATCATTTTGATGTATATATTTTCCAAAATTAATTATCTTAGTGATTTAGTGTTTATGATGATTAGGTGCATTTTAAATGACTTAACTCATAAGAAATTTTCTTAAGAATTCTCTAATCGTAGTAAATCTTCCAAAATTTTCTTGGATTTTACTTAAGCAACATGCTATTTATTATGATTAATTTAAGCACACAATGTACATAAACTTAAAAAATATGCATCTCTGTCTAGAGGTCTCCTCTGGCTTTGGAAAAATAAGGGAAGGTTTCCCTTGACAAAGGCTATAACATGCCAAAAATTCAAGCCATGTAAAATGCCTATATACATGGGGAATCAAAAGGCTCAAGACAATTTTTAATTAATTAAAAAATAAAACATGCATCAAATGGACTTCAAATTATTTCTAAATTGTTCTCCTCTGTTCACTGAGTAAGAGGGTATTTTTATTTTATTTTTGTGATTTTTTTTACACTAAGATATGAATTTTTAAAGTTAGGGGTCATTTTCTGATTTTTTTAATTCCCTATTTATCTATTTAAACGTGCGGTGCTGACTGGATCCTAGAAAGCTCCGAAGCTCCACGCGGTGTGCTGCCATTTGACGGTGTCGTCCATGCTAGCAGCCACGCGTCTCGCTGTTCATGTAAAGAGGCGCTGTCTGGCTTCGTCTTGACCGTTCATGCGATACACGCTCGATCGAACGACGTTCCGTCATCGTCCCCAATGGCCTAGCCCGAGAACCGTCAATCTTCCAAGCTTGATATCTCCCTCATTTCTCAACAAAATTAAATGAAATTCTTTTTAAATGTTAATTTAAACTAGAGGAACATTTCTATATGGTTAAGATTCCATGAAATAAAACCTAAACAAATGGAGAATCAAAAGAGGCTCCGGATGAGGAGGAGTTCAATAGCTTTGTTCTGAGATAGGAAGCTTCAATTAGAGATGTTTGGCACATTCGTTGGAGTCCAAGGAAGCTAGGAATTGAGCCTCTAGTTGTAGTGAAATTTCTAGACCCAATTTTGACCAAGGCCGATTTCAGGTGTCAATCAAAGTTTTTACTAAGGGCTCTCTGGAGGTGGGATTTGATGGGGCTTTGGCTATTTTTAATGTTGTGAAGGTGTGTGTAAGTTTAATTTTAGTTTGGTAGACTATGAAAGTGTATTGAGCTCTGTCCTGGTTTCAGACAAAAGTTTGAGCTCAAAATTGAGCTTCCACAGTGGGAATCAGTGGGGGAAGATGGTTGGATTGCATTGAGGAGGCCTCAAACAAGCTGTCTGAGTGATTTGGGAGGCTCTCTCGGAGAAAATTTTAGCACTCCCTCCATGGACGTGGAGGTGAGCTTTTATTAAAACAACCAAGGGGTGGCTGTCACGGCTAATTGGGAGGTGCAATGTGGTGATTAGGTAGAGGGAAGAAAAGCTCTAACATCTCATTTGGGTGAGGTGGCCTCTAGGTTTAAATTGGGTGAAGTTTAAGAGGGGGTGACCCTCGATTTTGGCTTATTCATCGGCTAGGCCAGCCGACCATGGCATGGGGAGGTGGCTAGGAGCTAAGGGAACCCAGGGGAATATGTCACAGCAATTAAATGAGTTGTGGTTTAGTTTTGGCAAAAATATCCTAGGCTTAAACTAATATGGAATCAAAATCCCTTGATTTAGGGGACCATTGGTCCATGGATTAGCTTAGGTGGTTAGGTGATTTTTGGCTCAATCTTAGGATTCAACTAATGGCTATGTAATCATTAATTTTGTGACTTTGGGGTGGTTAGGCCACATTTAGTGCATGAGTCCAAGTGGGTGCAAATGACCAAAAATTAGGTTTGTACTAGGTTAACCATTTCCTTAAGCCCAATTTATTAATGCACTTGATGTAGATGATTGTAATGAACATTTTTGGTGAAGGATGAAAGGGTTTTGAGTTCAATTGGAGGGTCAATTTGAAGGATTTTGGAGATTTGGTCAATTTGGGCATGTTGAGCTAGTCCTGGGTCTAGATTGGGCTAGCCTTGGGCTAAGTCCAAATTGATTGTTAAGAATGGTCAATAAGAACCTCATGAAGAGTTTTCAACATAAATTGGGTGCCAATTTTGGGGTTAAGGCAATCAATTTGGTGAAATTTGGGGACAGTCAATTTGGGGCAAAATTATGGGCGTTTTTGGATTTAGGTCAAAATTAAATGGAATTGAGGCTTCATCAAGACTAATTGATGGTCAAGTTTGATGTTTAGAAATTTTATGAAGAGTTTTCAACATAATTTGTGGCCAATTGTGTGGGCTATGGGTTCAATTAGATGAGATCAGGTCTTGTGACCAAAATTGGGGGTTTGGCTTAAATCAAAATTGGGCTTAAAGCATGGGCCAATTATGCATGTATTTGGTTTATTTTGGTCACATTGAGAGTGAATTTTTATTTTGGATTGAGATTTGCGGAGATTGTGGTCAAATTGATGGATATTTGAATTGAATTTTGTGAAATTTGGGCGGCTATTTTAGGGATCTTGGTCAAACCTAGTCAAATTGGCCAAATTCGGTCATGTGGTTGTTGTGAAAAATGAAATTGGGAATATTTGGAATATTTTGGAAATTTTTAGAATTTTTTTTGAATTTTGGGCTAAGGAGAGTTATTTTGGTAAAATGGCAATTTTTGGTGATTTTGGGTAATTTGGGTGTTTTCAAAAGGTTTGAAATGATTTTTGAAAAAGTTTGCATATTTTGGATAAATTTGGGAATTTTGGCCAAATTTAGGGTTTCAATGGTATTTGGGTAATTTGGGGGAGTTTAGGGACATATGGCCAGGATGGGTATTTCGGGTAAGATTGGGGAACTAACCACCAAAAGTAAGTCATGGACCAATGGAATATCTATTTGGGTCCTCTATGTACTGGTCTTAGCCAAACCCCAGCCTAGGGCTAGTACGTTTAGGGGACCATCTACATGAGTATCCCAAAAGTATCAAGAGATCAAAGTCAGGAAATTATGGGTTTAGGGTAGTGAGTGATTATGAGCGAAGTGAGTGCCTTAGCTTTAGTCCAACACTCAAGGTCAACCCTAAGGTCAAATAGCCATATAGGAACTCTCCTTGAGCTCCCCCATAATGACCCTACCTACTAAGTTCTAGAGGTTAGGAGCAATATATGGAAGTTCAAGTTGAGTAAAAAAAAGTTTAGAATTTCTAATGGTGAAAATTCCTTTTTTAGTTTTTTAAGAATAGTCAATAGGAAAGCCCTATGGCTAGACCTTAGGCTACTAAAGAGGAAGACTAGACCTCAACTAAAAGTGGGGTCAACAAATGGACCCCCAATAGGTGTGGTGTCCTGGGCAAGCACACCATGCGTAGTGGCGTTGACCGACGAGCTCAACAAAACTAATACAAACTCCTAAGTCAAGAGACATTGAAGGAGTGTGGGATTTTGTATAGCAGGTAAATATTTGATCAAAGTGAAGAAGTAGGGACTCTCGCTGGGGATTGGAGAGTGGATTTTGATTTATATGATTTCAAAAATTTATAGAGGATGGGAATCAGTGTGTAAGTATTGACTCTGGTGGGATTTGATATTTAGGTATTAATTTTAGAAGAGAGTCAGAAATTTGGGACCGGTCATGAAAAGAGAGGAATCAGAAGTTAGGGGATGATCCCAGGATAATGATTGAAAGTTAAGAATCAATCATAAGATAGAGCGTCAAAAGGTAGGGACCGACCTCAAAAGGGTGAATCAGAAGGTAGTGACTGATTCGAAATGATAAGTGTGAATCAAAAGGTGGGGACAAATTTGAAATGAGAATTGACAGGTAATGTTCATTCTCGGAAGAGAGCGTTGGAAGGAAAGGACTGACCTTAAAAGGGTGAATTAGAAGGTAGTGATAGATTCAAAATGAGAATTAACAGGTAATGGTTAATCTCGAAAAGAGAGCTTCGGAAGGTATGGACCGACCTTAAATGGGTTAATTAGAGGGTAGTGACTGATTCAAAATGAGAATTGACAGGTAATGGTCATTATCAAAAAGAGAACGTTGGAAGGTGAGGACCCAACTCAAAAGGGTGAATCAGATGGTGGTGACTGATTTGAATTGAGAATTGACAGGTAAGAGTCAATCTCAAAAAGAGAGCATGGGAAGGTAAGGACCAACCTCGAAAGGGGTTAATCAGAAGCTGGTGAATGATTTGAAATGAGAATTGAAAGGTAATGATCAATCTCAAAAGAGAGCGTCGAAAGGTAAGGACTGACCTCAAAAGGGGTGAATCAGAAGGTAGTGATAGATTTAAAATGAGAATTTTTAAAATGAGAATTCTACAGAGTTTGTACCGTTTAATTTAAAGACATGTGTTGTACGTAAAGGTTGACATTGTTGAGGAGGATTTGTGGAAATTTGCAACTTTTTTTCACAGAATATGATATTCTTCAGGGATGTGAAGAGAATTAGTGTGGACAAAGATAGTTGTTCTACAGGAGCAAAAAGTAAGAGACCTCAAAATCGAGAGAATCCACTCAACATATTTATTTTCTTTTCCTGTTGTTTTTATCACATTTAATTTTCAAAAATATTTCTTCAAAATTTTATTTGAATTTTATTATCATAAAATTTTTTGTTGTTTTCTTCTTTGTTCGTTGTAATTTTGAACCAACGTGTAGTTCATTGCTTCCATCCATTGCACAAAAGGCAATTGACAAAAGGACAAATTTCTGAAAGAAACTTCATTAATTTGCTCCAACAAAATGTTATAGATCAAGTGTAGGCCAATGCCTCAAAAGGCACAATATGCAAAATACATCAAAGTGCATACAAAATATCTCATTCCAAGTACACATTATAGCCAATTGTTGTAATGTAGTAAAGTAGAAAGGAATCCTCTGACTGTCTGTTCTTTCTGTGAGGAGCTCCTGATCGAGCTGACCTTCTAAGCCACACTACAAGACAAGAGTTCCCTTTGCATGTGCTTACAACTCTCTCATAGCTCGCAAGGCAGTAGTTCCGCCAGCTCTGGATCTGGCTGAAATACGTGCGGCATCTTGTTGTTATCCATTTGTCGGAAGGTTACAGACACCCTTTGGTGTCGTACTCCTGGAATGAAATGTTTGGCAATGTTTGCATTGTTACCTTTAAGAACGAGCACTGAGCCAACTAGTAAGGGAGTCTCCACAGAGCCTCTGAACTCACGAGGGCCGACGATGTCAATTTCTTTCCTAAATAAGATGTTACTTTTTACTCATGAGTGAGACCGTACAAAAAGGCCTCACGAAGTCATGATGATCGATGTGTGGAGTAATGCAATAATCCTCATCGTAGATGTTGATAATAAAACTATTTGGAATCCAGGTAGCAGGAAGAATACTCCATCTGACCATTCATTTGATCACTACTTTATCATTGGCGGTAGTGGATCTACGTGATCGTGTCTGAGGATCCCAGGAGGATTCCCCTGTCTTTCATTTGTAAAGTTGTAACAGCAGCCACACTGGATAGTAATCCTCCCTTTTCCTCACATCCATTTCCTCCACTCGGAATAGGTCCTTTCCATAAGTAAACCTGCTCGACCTCTGTCCCTTAGGTCAAAAATGCAGTCAAGAATACTTTGCTCGTCAGTCTTTGAGAAGACTCTGGTATACAGTTCTAATCCCTCCAGTATGTTGATGAATTTACTTCTTCATAGAATTCAAAGTCTCTTTTATTTACTTTGCTCATTTTATAATATTCCACCGTGCTGGGAGACGACAGTTGTTGGGGGTATTCCCTCATCTGAACATCAACGGGAACCCAAGCTGGTGTTGTCTCTGACTCTAACGGAATGTACAATTCTACGTCTGATAAGATGTTTGGCTCTGTACCCCACGAAACATATGGCTCTGCATCCATTGGGACATAAGGCCCTACGACTATCAGGTAATCTGCGGTCTAAGATCCATCATCAGTAGATGCATATTCCTTTAATGTGTTGTAGTGTTGTAGATGTAGGTCGTTGTAGTTTTGACACTCTATGAATGCCCCTGTAGTTAATGCTCATGCAAATATTTCAGCATTGCAGGTAGGGAAACCCATACACAGAACATCTGAAGCTGGTAGTATCTTTAGCTTGGGAATAAACTCAGACTCTTCATCCGTAGCAGGCTGGCTGGA
The DNA here is from genome assembly GCA_002079205.1 of Phalaenopsis hybrid cultivar. Lineage (NCBI taxonomy): Eukaryota > Viridiplantae > Streptophyta > Magnoliopsida > Asparagales > Orchidaceae > Phalaenopsis > Phalaenopsis hybrid cultivar. The sequence continues at coordinate 71,187 of JXCR01144891.1, read as the reverse complement.
GGAGGTCTCTTTCATGCCAGCATCATAAATGTGTCCCTCAGAAATATGAGTGAGCAAGTTGTCTGCCTCTTTTTGACGTCTCTTTTCTTCTTGTAAGAAAGCTCTCTATTTACATCGACTGGTGTTTCTTTGCTATGTCCTTCGTAGTGGAGCAAACGGTATCCTTCCATTATCAGCAGCGACTAGGCCCGCAGTCGCATAGCTCTCATGGATGGTAAACGACTTGGCCCCTCCATCGAGTCTTGTTCTACAATCACGTTCTTTCCATTTAGTGACACAGTGTCTTTGGTGGCCACCCTTAGTAGTGAGGGCAGCCCTTCCTTTCTCGTCAACTGACAAAATTCATTAAAGGCCCCTCGTAATCCATATTGACTTGGTTAAATTCCATGTCAAAATCTATAGTGCCACCCTGCGGTGTCATTTCTTCATTTAGCGTGAGATTCCATCCATCATTAAAGGTAAAGATCATCCTCTGACCTAACATTTCTCTGCAGACTATATAAAAAATGTCAGTGGGCTGAAACTAAGCGTGAACAAGAACAAAACAAAGTATTTATTAAATAATTTTTTTTTTTATTTTGGTGAAGAGATCATTTATTTATGTGTGAATTTTGTTTAATTTAGTAGCATATTAAGTTTGAAAAGAGGAAATTGAAGTGTGTAATTTAAAAAAAAAAATTATTACATTGAGGTTAATTTTGTAACAAAATTTTGGACTAGGTCACAGACGTTTGGCGACATAGATAACCCCAAAATGATCAAAATTTCAAAATTTACAAAGTACGCGGCACTAAGTAGCATCATGTTGCATAATATGTTTTCAGGTATCGTCCCTTGATTGGAAGCATGGGTATTTCACCCTGGAAGTCCACTAACTGGTAGGCTCCTCCTGCATAAACATTTTCAACGGCAAATGGTCCCTCCCAAGTTGGCTCGAAATTTTCACCTATTGTGTGGCGTGCAAAAATAAGCCTTTTGAGTACGAGGACAAGGTCTCTAACTTTAAATTTCCTTGGGTGGACCAATTTGACATGAGCATGCACCAATTTTGCCTGATAAAGTCCAAAAGTTCCTGTGCTTGTTGACCTCACTTTTGGTTTAGGTTTAGTTTTTCCTCTTTAATAGCCTAAGGTCTAGCTATAGGACTTTCCTATTCACTATTCTTAGAAAACTAGACATGGAACCATCTCCATTAGAAATTCTACACTCTTCTCTACTCAACTTGGAGTTCCACATGTTGGTCCTAACCTCTAGCACTTAGTCGGTGGGGTCACTATGGGGGAAACTCAAGATGAGTCACCCTTAGGACTGCTGAACCTTAGGATTGACCCTGGGTGTTGATCTAAGGCTAAGGCACTTACTTGCAACCACTTACACTCACAAATACTCACTACCCTAAAACTAGAATTTCTAGGCTCTGGTCCCTTGATACTTTTGGGAGACTCCTGTAGGTGGTCCCCTAAACCCATTAGCCATGGGCTAGGTTTTGGCCAAGACCACCACATATAGGACCCAAAAAGGGGTTTCCATTGGTCCATGTCTCATTGATAGTGGTTGGCACTCCAACTCTACTAAGACACCCAACCTAGCCTTTTACCCCTAAACTCCCCCAAATTACCTAGATACCTTTGGAACCCCAAATTTGGCCAAAATTTCCAAATCTACCCAAAATACCCAACTTGACTCAAAAATCATTTCAAACACCTTGAAAACACCCAAACTACCCAAAATCACCAAAATTGGCGAAATTACTAAAATACCCCTCCTTACCTCAAAATTCCAAAAGTTCCAAAAAATCCCAAAAATAACAAAAACCTACAAAATATTCCCAATTTCATTTTCCTCAACTATTACATGACCCAATTTGGCCAATTTAACCATCTTTTATCAAAACCCCCAATTTACCCTTTAAAGGTCCATATTTTTCCCAAATCACTCCAAATGTCCATCAATTTGATCCCAATCTCCCTAAATTTCAATCCTAAACTCAAATACACCTTCAATATGACCAAAGCAAACCAAATCCAAGCTCAATTGACCCATGCTTTGAGCCCAATTTTGATTTAGATCAAAACCCAATTTTTTCCCTATGACTTGGTTCCACCAAATTGAACTCAAAGTCAACTGAATTAGCTAGAATTTTTGTTAAAAAACCTTTATAACAACCCCATACATCAAACTTGACCTTCAATTGGCCTTGGTGAGGCCTCAAATTCATTTGATTTCAACCTAAGTCCAAAATCCCCAATTTTGCCTCAAATTAGTCATGTCCTTAAACTTCACCAATCTGATGGCCTTAGCCCCAAAATGTCAACTCTATCACTTCATGAAAAATCTTCACAACACCTCCCTTGATCATTTGAACCCTTAAATTTGGACTTAGCCTAAGTCTAGCCCAACCTAGACCCATGTCTAACCCAACATGCCCAAATTGGCCAATTTTCAAAAATCCCTCAAATTGACCCTACCAATTAAACTCAAAATCACTTTAACCCTTCACCAAAAATCTTCATGACAATCATCTACACAAGGTTTATCAATCAATTGGGTCAATTGACATGGCTAACCTAGGCCAAACCCAAACTTTGATCACTTGAACCCACATTGGACCTATGCAGTAAAGATAGCCTAACTACCCTAAAGTCATGAATTGGACCCTAGTGACAAGCCTAAACCTATTAAAACCACGTAAACTAAGCCATGGAACAAAGGTACCCTAAATCAAGGGATTTAATGCCATATTTTTTTAAGCCTTAGATATTTTTGCCAAAATAAAGCCTAAAATCATTAAATTGCTGTGACATTTTCCCCTGGGTTCCCTGAGCTCCTAGCCACCTCCCCCTGGCCGGCCGGCCAACCAAATAGTCAGAAAATCACCAAATCAAGAGCAACCCCCATGGGATTAAACCCAATTCAAAGCTGGAGGCCAAATCATCCAAATTAAAGCTTAGAGCCTCTCTGCCCTCCACTTAGGCAGCACATTCAAACCCCCAATTGGCCATGACAGCAAGCCTAAGGCCATTTTTATAAAATGCTCCCCTCCATAGCCATGGAGGGGGAGCTGAAAATTACTCTAAGAAACTTCCCCAAATTGATCCTAAAGCCTCTTTGAGACCTCCTCAGTGCAACCCAACCACCACATTGCCCTGAATCCCCTTGTCGGAGCCTAATTTTTTATCTTAAAACCTTACCGAAGATAGGACAAAACTCTCCACACCTCTAAACTCCACCAAACACAAATTAAACGCACCCACACCTTCACAACAATGAAAGGAGCTAAAGCCCCACAACATTCCCCTCTCACAGAGCCTCTACCATAGCTCTAAACCAACACCCAAATCCGGCCGTGATCGAATCATATCTAGGCCTCACACCAAGACCAGAGACTCAATCCTTAACATCTTTAGATGAGAAAAAATGTGTCGAGACTCTCCGATCGAAGCTTCACTTCTCAGAGCAAAGGTTTAAAACTTCTCTTCCTCTCAAGCCCATTTTGATTCTCCATTTAATTAGGCTTAATTTAATTGCATGATTACTGAATAGATGTGTTCGCCTCACTTAGACGAGTGCATAGGATCAACCCGTAGTGATTTGGTTGAGTCTAGGTCGATATCTTATGGTTTTAGTGTGGATGGTCACGGGATCACTCTAACGGGGATGATGAAGCAGAGCCATTTTATCAAGCATGTATCGAATGAATGGAGGAGATCGACCCGGATAGCGCTTCGGAACATAAAATGTGGGCTGAGTCAGCGCTGAGGTGGACAGGGGTCTCAAATGGGAGTGTGTCGCGTGGAGTTTGTTGCTGCCTAAAATCTACATGGTGCCATGATGTTTAAATAGATAAATTAAGATTTTCCTATTTATTTGAAGGCCCCTAACATAAAAAATACATATCTTGGTGTAGAAAAATCACAAAAATGAAATAAAAATACCTTCTTGCTCCATGAATAGAGGAGAATAATGTGAAAATAATTTTATGTCCATGTGATGCATATTTTACTTTTAATTAATTAATTACTAATTTTAATCTTTTGATTATCCATGCATATACGCATTTCATTATAGCTTGGACATGTTGTTGCCTCTGTTTTAGGGAACATTCCCTGATTTTTCCAAAGTCAGAGGAGGTCCCTAAACAGAGAATCACATTTTTTGACTTTATATGCATTATTTGCTTAAAATAATCATAAAAATTAGCATGTTACTTAGAAAAATCCAAGAAAAATTTGGAAGGTTTACAATGACTAGAGAACCTTTAGAAAAAGTTCTCATCAGCCAAGTCATTCAAAATACACCTAATTTTTACAAACCCTAAATCACTAAGATAATTTATTTTGAAAAATACAAATGATAAAATGACTTGATTTTTTATCTCCACTATTTTTTAAGATATAGAGAACTCACCATAAAAATTTAAAAGTATTTTAAGCTCATTTGATAACTTAAATTGATTTTTCAAGTTAATTAACATTATTGGCACTAAAATGAATTTTAAAAATAAGAATACAACATGAAAAATTATAAAACTTATTTCTTTGAGTTCTCTCTGATGGGGAGTATTTTTAAAAATAAAATGATATTTAAAATAAAAACTTGATTTTTAGCCTATTTTAAATATTTAAATAATAAAATGATATTTAAAATAAAAACTTGATTTTTAGCCTATTTTAAATATTTAAATAATTAAAAATTCCTAAAAATCACAAAAATAATAAAACTCATGGAAATGTTCTAAATTATTTCCTAAGCACTTAGGAACACTTGGAATATTTTTCCTGGTTTTCTAAATACAGATACTGAGTTTTAAAGCTTAAAAATGATTTTTAAAGACTAAAAATAAATTTCCACTAAAAATAATGCGAATAAATCAAATAAATTTCAGAAAAATATAAAATCTTCTCCGTTGAGTTTTCTGACCTCAAGAGGACTTTTCAAAAATATAAAACTTATTTTTATCTATTTAAAATATTTTATAATTAATAAATACCCGAGAACTTAAAATAATTCTTAAAATTCAAATAAAAAAAATCATGAAATTTGGTCTAAAGGATTCTCTGGTTTAGGTCTGCCTCCAGTAAAAATTTTAAGGGATTAGGATTTAACTTGATCAAGTTAGCAATTTTCTTTGGAAAATCCTATTTTTGCATGACAAAAATTACATAAAATAAAATAAATTTTGAAAAATCACAGTTTCTCTTCTGATGTCTTAATTGACCCATGAATGAGACCGAATAAAATGTCCAAAGTCATTTGAATTGAATTTGACAAATTATGAAGTGTTAGAGCCTTAGGGGAAAATGTGTAATTTTGGAAATTTAGCCTCAATTAACATTTAGGCCTAATTTAAAGAGAGAAATGGGTAACCTCTGATCTTAATTTGGATGTTTGAAACTTAAGGGGTTAATTGGTAGAAACCAACCTCACGTTCCCAATTGAAAAGATAAGTTAATAAATTTCAAAATTATTAAAATTTGGAAGTATTAAAATAAAATGAACCTAAGGCTTAGACGTATAACTTTTAAAGTCAATAACTAATCAATTTAATACCCTTATTTTGATTTTCAAATAAAATTTAAATCATGAATTATGACCACCTAAAGCATAATCTTTTCAAAAACTAATTAAGACACCCACCTAGGTCTTAAGGGCATAGTAGTGAATTAGGCTAAATCAATTTTCATTTAAATAAGGATTAGAAAAGTAAACATCATTTAAAATTAAAACATCTTTCAAACACTACAAGCCCAATTATAACCAAAATTTGGTTAAGTGTTTCAATAACACTAACTTGCCTCTTTAAGAGTCTTCACCCACATAATTTTCAAAATTAAATTACAGATGATAATTACCTTACTCTTAGGGATAACTGAGACATCAATGTTTATTGAGCATTAAGGTATTTTATAGGATGAATTATTAAGCAACATAATAAGTTTAAAAGAACACGGGATTTTCCACCAGGCAGCGAGAGAGTAGTACAGACCTACTTCTTTCTCTTGTTCTGTTGGATACCTCGGAGATCTACTAAACTTAATATCTTTTACTTGGCAACATCATCCATAATTTAATCTTGAGGAACCACCCAAACGTGACATAGGGTTAGATAGGTCGTCTAAATTTTACTTCCCTGTTTTATGTAAACTGCCTTAACATGCCTTTTGCGTTTCAGGTGGTGGACCGAGAAGACTCGTTGGGTACGCTTTTACAATTTTCAGCATTGTGTTTCTTATACTTTCATACTGTGCTTTTATACCTGCAAACATGCATGCTAAAAAATGATATTACCCTTATGAAAACTAAAATTATCAAGATAGCCACAAAACCAAAACCAAAACCAAAATTAAAATCAACCAAGATAAAAAATGAAAACTAAAACTATCAGGATAGCCACAAAACCAAAACCAAAATCAAAACTAAAATCAACCAAGTTAAAATTCACCTAATCCCAAAACCAAAGCCAAAACCAAAACTAAAACTAAAATCAACCAAGATAAAATTCACCTCCACAACATTTAAAATATAAAACAACTCAAAATTTAATCACAAACATCACACAAAACTACAATTTTAGTTAAATTAAGGTGTGTCTATCAAATGATCGGGAATTCCTCGGAGAAGGTAACCTAAGGTTGCTAACGAGGCTTCTCACGGTCTAAATGAAATTATGAAACTCATTAAGTTGAGTTTAGTAAGTTCATTTGGACTACGTGAATCTAATGGAAAATAGTAGTGCCGGAATGAGGGAACCGTAAGTTCATTTGAACTAAGTGAATCCAATAGAAAATAGTGATGCCGGAACGAGGGAACCGCAAACCATTTGGACTAAGTGAATCCAATAGAAAATAGTGATGCCGGAACGAGGGAACCGTAGGACCCATCATTTGGACTAAGTGAATCCAATAGAAAATAGTGATGCCGGAAAGAGGGAACCGTAGGATCCTAATTTTGGACTAAGTGAATCCAATAGAAAAAAGTGGTGCCGGAATGAGAGAACCGTAGGATCCTAACTCGACACTAAGTGAATCCAATAGAAAGTAGCGGTGTCGGAACGAGGGAACCGTAGGATCCTAACCGGTGTTCACCCTAATCAACTTTAACATGCCCCCATAAAATTTAAAGAACTTCAACCATAAGGCCACCTGATTTGACATAACTTTAATATGCCCTCTATAAAATTTAAAGAACTTCAACCATAAGGCCACCTGATTTGATATTATAACAATAGTGATGCTGGAACGAGGGAACTGTAGGATCCTAACCGGTGTCGCTCTAATCAACTTTAATACGTAGTGGTGTCGGAACGAGAGAATCGTAGGATCCTAATCGGTGTCCCTCTAATCAACTTTAATATACCCCTCCATGAGGGAACCGTAGGATCCTAACCGGTGTCGCTCCAATCAACTTTAATATGCCCTCTGTAAAAATTAAAGAACTTCAACCATAGGGCCACCTGATTTGACATTATAACTTGACACACTAGATAACTCAAACTCGTTGCGGCAACTTCAACCATAAGGCCACCTGATTTAACATTATAACTTGACACACTAGAAAACTCAAACTCATCGCGGCGAGTAGCTTGGAGCTAGCATGGTGTGCAGCACAACCATCTTCAACAAGAAAACTTGTCTTCCCCAACTAAACCAATCTTCCTTCTATAGATTAAAACAACAAATCCATAGAACTTCGAGGTTGCTTGCTCATGCAATGTAAATCCTCACCTTATCTTTAGGCCTTCGTATAGTCTTGCTAAACAATATAAGCCCTACCTCCTCTTTGGATTCCGAGGTTGTCGACCGTCACGACCTAAATCTTCACATCTTCCAGGCTATTTGTGTGATAGTTTCAAACAAATGTAAGCCCCAACTAATAAAATTGACAGGATGAAAAACTTTTGTGTGATCGTGTGTGATCATTTCACACGAATGTAAGCCCTAACTAATAAAATTGGCAGGATGAAACTCCCACTATTTCTCCTTAAAACTGAAGCCAAACATTAGGATAGCTTGGGAAGTCACCGAGGTTCTCCTATGGATCCATCACAACCTCTAGTTCTTCCTCCTTTGGACTANTTTGGTTGCTTGAAAATAAAAATATATGTATTTTAGAAAGTTTTGATTTTCATGAAGGGCGTATTTGGTTCATTATGGAATGAAAAAATATTTTAGAAAATCATAACTTTATTTTCTATCNTTTGGTTGCTTGAAAATAAAAATATATGTATTTTAGAAAGTTTTGATTTTCATGAAGGGCGTATTTGGTTCAATATGGAATGAAAAAATATTTTAGAAAATCATAATTTTATTTTCTATGATTTTGAGTGTGAAATTGAAACCTTCTCTGAGAAGTTTAGAAGCATTTTTAATATTTAAATTTACATTTCGAACTACAACCAGATGAATAATGGAGCTAGCTAAACTCATTGAATTCAGAACATTTTGTCTAACTTCAAGCAACTACACGAGCCTAAGAAAATTTTACAGTTTAAATCTCATGTAAATTTGTAATTATAATCAACCAAATAGTTTAATCTATCAAAGCTTAAGTTTTAAAAAGATAATAATCTATGTACAAGCGACAAAATGGGTCCCTAAGCTTGCAAGACAATCTTCTCTCTTTTCAGAGAATATTTATGCCTTGTAAAAGTAACTCCATAGAGCACCCCTCCTGATTGTTGTCTTGTAATAGAGAGAAATAAATTGAAATCTGGTAAATAATTCTTAGAGTTATTTTTTTTATAAATGCTTCCTATGCAATAAATAAATAAAACTCTCTCGAGCNTTCTGATTGTTGTCTTGTAATAGAGAGAAATAAATTGAAATCTGGTAAATAATTCTTAGAGTTATTTTTTTTTATAAATGCTTCCTATGCAATAAATAAATAAAACTCTCTCGAGGTTTTAGTTTAATCTATCCGTGAAAGGGTTGGTGTAGCTCTAGTTGCAGACAAGATTAGAGAGAGTTTTCTCAGATGATTCACAGTAAACGTCGACCNTCGAGGTTTTAGTTTAATCTATCCGTGAAAGGGTTGGTGTAGCTCTAGTTGCAGACAAGATTAGAGAGAGTTATCTCAGATGATTCATAGTAAACGTCGACCATCTGATAATTTGGTTAAAAAAATAGATATTTTAGATTCAACTTATGCTAAGCAAGGCAGAGGTAGATTAAAAAAAATTAGGCATATTGTATAAAAATTGATCTTAATCTATTAAAATTAAATGAAAATATGACACTCATCAGGGCACAATGGAAAAAAAGGATTCATGCAGCCGGCCCAACTTGGTGGGATAATGGCTTGTTGTTGTTGTTATTGTTGCTGCTGCTGCTGTATTAAATCATAAATTTCTTATAATCGGATTTTANGATAATCTGGTTAAAAAAGTAGATATTTTAGATTCAACTTATGCTAAGCAAGGCAGAGGTAGATAAAAAAAATTAGGCATATTGTATAAAAATTGATCTTAATCTATTAAAATTAAATGAAAATATGACACTCATCAGGACACAATGGAGAAAAATGATTGATGCAGCCGGCTCAACTTGGTGGGAAAATGGCTTGTTGTTGTTGTTGTTATTGTTGCTGCTGCTGTATTAAATCATAAATTTCTTATAATCGGATTTTTNCCTTTCCCATCAGTGAGAAAGTTGATCACATCATTAAGGGGGCCTTCCATTGTACTAAAGGATTCATATTGATAGCTATAAGAGTCTGGGACTTTGTAAAAAGTGTTGATGCGGGCGGCAGTAAACTCAACAAGAAATCCATGCACTTGAACGATTCCATCCTTAGAATAGATTACATTGGTGTTGAATTCCTTTACAACGTTTGCATCGGCTTTATTTGTGGTGTAACAAAAGTTTTCCCACCTCCACTCGGCAATAACTCCTTCAATTTCTCCTCCCAGACTTTCAAAAACTCAATCTTGTATACACTTCTTTCCTTTAAATACGGAAGTAAATTTTGTTTGAGCCATCACATTGACGAAGCGAGACTCGTCGAACTCAACCCGCCTCTTTTGACATGGAGCCATTTCAATCTAATCAAATTATAGAAAAAATACAAAAATTATTTCAAATATGCAAATAATGGCTTCCAATAGTAATTCTAAGAGTTCAACACTAAGATCCATGAATTTCTTCCCAAATTTTCTTCATATTCTTAAATATTTTGGATCTCCTCACTATGGAAGAAATCCATGGTGATAATCAAATATTTTTAGTTAGGAGTGAAGCTCTTACCTAGAGACGATCAAATCTGGTGTCAAAAAGCCTTGAAATCGCCTCCTAATCCAAGATCTTTCAAGCTATTGGTCGAAAATGGCATTTTTAGGAGGAAGGGGATGATGAATAGTGGCGGTTGAATGATCAAAAACACAGTTAAAGGTGTTTTTTATGAGCTCACCATCGGCAGGGCCGATGGCGCCGTCAGCGCGCTCTATTGGAATTAATTCTTAAGTCTCGAGAAAAATCCACCGTAGGCGGTGTCGAGGGCGCCGTCGGCGGGCTCTACTGATTTTGGTTCAAATCCCTGATTTTCACAATTTCGATCTATTTCAAGCCTTAACGACATCATTTCAATCATTATAGATATTATTTTAAGTGACTAAACATGTACTTAGCACATGTAAACTTTCACAACACAAAATATCACATTTATATATAAATTCCAAGGGGTACAATATATGTTACATAACACACCTAAGTTTGGTATTTTCTCAACCTCAATACATTAATTCAACATTACATTCCAAGCCACAACACTCAAACAGCTGAAAACAAAACATCTTATGCTTAGTCTCAATTATACAGAAATCTAAAAGCATAATTCTAAAGCAAAGTAAATACAAAGTTCAAATAAAAATACATAGATAGACAAATAGGTAGTAATATAAATCTACTAATCTTCAAAANTAACACACATAAGTTTGGTATTTTCTCAACCTCAATACATTAATTCAGCGTCGTAATCCAAGCCACAACACTTAAAACCCTGAAAACAAAACAACATATGCTTAGTCTCATTTATACAGAGATTTATAAGCATAATTCTAAAGAAAAGTAAATATAAAGTTCAAATCAATATATATAGATAGACATATAGGTAGTAATATAAATCTACTAATCCACATACTCGGTACTCGATTCTCCTCTGAGATCACCCAATGATTGCACATGAACGAAGAGGTTGTAGAAGGGTCGAAATGGAAATTCTTAAGTGGAATCCTCTTCTATCAATTTCATCCTCCTCATCAGTCATATCAAACTATCTTGTAAATGTCCAAAATGTTCGAAATGTTCCTTCATCCTCCAGTCCAGATGATCGAAGAAATCATAGATATTATTAATCGCATTCATGACATTTTAGATCTCCTTTTCCAATTTCTTGATTCGGTGCAGGATCACCAAAGACTTATCAGGGACTAAGGGTTTGAACTGGCAGTGAATTCTGAGATGCTTGATCTACTATAATGGCCATGTCATTTTCATCTTCAAAAATTGGGAATCTCTTAGTTGGGTCCAAAGGAGCAGTGAATTCTGAGATGATTGATCTACTATAATGGCCATGTCATTTTCATCTTCAAAAGCTAGTACTATAATTGCCATGTCATTTTCATCTTCAAAAACTGAGAATCTCTCAGTTGGATCCAAAGCCTTCCAAGGTAGCAGTACCTTTTCCCAATTTTTATTGATCAACTATCATGATATCTGGAACTGAGGGTTTGAACTGGCAGTGAATTCTGAGATGCTTGATCTACTATAATGGCCATGTCATTTTCATCTTCAAAAATTGGGAATCTCTTAGTTGGGTCCAAAGGAGCAGTGAATTCTGAGATGATTGATCTACTATAATGGCCATGTCATTTTCATCTTCAAAAGCTAGTACTATAATTGCCATGTCATTTTCATCTTCAAAAACTGAGAATCTCTCAGTTGGATCCAAAGCCTTCCAAGGTAGCAGTACCTTTTCCCAATTTTTCAGGATCACCAGAGACTTATCAGGAATTAAGGGTTGAACTGGCAGTGAATTCTGAGATGATTTATTTTCCAATTTCTTGATTCGGTGCAGGATCACCAAAGACTTATCCGGAACTAAGGGTTGAACTGGCAGTGAATTCTGAGATGATTGATCAACTATCATGGTCATGTCATTTTCATCTTCAAATGATGGGAATCTTTCAGTTGGGTCANCTTTGGATGCAGTAATTCAAAATAGCACTTTCTTTATAAACTTTACCGATCTTCATTGTCGGTAACAGTTTTACAAAAATGAAAAAGTGTCAATGTTTCGGAATGGGATTTAGGAGTGTCGCAAAAAAACTGACATACCCATTTTCTCTTGTTTCCCAGTCGTCAGTTTCGTCCGTTAAATATTGGTAAATTTCATTCATTTGATTTCTCGTTGGGACGAAATTGGAATAGTGGCATGCAACAACATTTTTGATTATGTATAATTCGTTGATCCATGCAGGAGTGAAAGTGATCCATCTTCCTCATACATAAACAACTCTCTGGTTGATTCCATGTAAATTTGCATAAAATTCTTTTACCATAGGAACCACCACGGAGGCGGTAGTGTAGCACAACACTTCCCATCTTCACCGCACTATCGTTTCTTCAATTGTCATCGTGGGATTATTCAATCTGANTGATTGCACATGAACGAAGAGGTTGTAGAAGGGTCAGAATGGAAACTCTTCAGTGGAATCCTCTTCTATTAATTTCATCCTCCTCATCAACCATATCAAGCTATCTTCTAAATGTCCAGAGTGATCAAAATGTTCCTTCATCCTCCAATCTATATGATCAAAGAAATCAGAGATATTATTAATTACATTCATGACATTTTGTACTTCCTTTTCCAATTTCTTGATTCGGCGCAAGATCACTGCGCTTCCGCACTAATAAACTTTCGTTGATTGAAAACTCACATTATGGGATTATTNAATTTATGAATCCTCGTTCCTTGATCAATCTTTTCTTTGTCAGTAACTTGTTGAAGATTCACTGCGCTTCCGTACTAATAAACTTTCGCCGATTGAAAGCTCGCATTCTGGGATTATCAGGGGAATTGGACGCCATAGGAATGAAATTTGTGGAGTTTCACTTCATTTTGGGGGGAAAATATGAACTAGGAATCAAAATTCGGAGTTTAAAAGGATACGCCCCGCCCAAAAATCGCCAAAAACTGCCATTTGAACCCAAGTAACTGCCATTTCACCGGTCTCGCCGTCGGTAGAGTTGAGGGCACCATCGGTGAGCCTCTGTATTAATTTTTCCTGACTCTTGGAAAAAACCACCCATCGGCGGCGTCGAGGGCGCCGTCGGCGCCCAAGGCAAAATTTTCATAGTTTCGCTCTAGTCCGAATGCGTTCCAATTTTTCTCTATGGATGCAATTTTTATGATGATTCAAGGGTAAATAAGAGTAGTAGATAAATATGAAATACAAACTAACAATAATTTGAAATACAAACTACTATAATCGCAATAAAAGTAAAGATAAATATGAGTTGCCTCCCATAAAGTGCTTGGTTTAACGTCGTCAGCCCGACCTATTCAGGTGTTATTCAGGTCGACCTCCCATAAAGCGCTGGTTTAACGTCGTCAGCCCGACCTATTCAGGTGTCATTCAGGTTGACTGATCATTAAAACCTCATTAAAATTTGGTCTTTTACCCACATAATATAGTTTTAATCTGTGTCCATTTACTTTAAATCTATTTCCCGTCTTTTGATCTTCAATTTCAACAACTCCGTAAGTATAAACCTGAGTCACAGTAAAGGGTCCTAACCAACGAGACTTCAATTTCCCAGGACATAACTTAAGCCTAGTGTTGTAAAGTAAAACTTCTTGTCCTGGTTCAAAGTTTTTCTGGTTAATCTTCCAATCGTGCCATAACTTTGATTTTTCCTTATAAATTCTGTCATTATCATAATACTCATTTCTTAATTCTTCCAATTCATTTAATTGTAACAATCTCTTCCTACCAGCATCTTTCAAATTATAATTGAATTCTTTACTCACCCAATATGCTTTATGCTCCAATTTTACTGGTAAGTGGCAAGTTTTTCCAAAAATTAGTCTATAAGGAGTCATTCCAAGAGGAGTTTTATAATCAGTCCTGTAAGCCCATAATGCGGTATCCAGTCTAGTGGACCAATCTATTCTACTAGGGTTTACAGTATTTTCAAGTATTATTTAATCTCTCTATTAGAAACTTCAGCTAACCCACTGGTTTGAGGATGATAGGCAGTAGAGATTTGATGAATAATATTAAACTTTTCTGTCAATCTCTGAGCATATTTATTTCTAAAATGGGATCCTCCGTAAGCGATAATCATTCTAGGCATTCAGTATCTAGTGAAAATATTTTTCATTAAAAATCTTGAAACATTTTTAGCGTCACAACGAGGTAAAGCTTGTGCTTAAATCCACTTAGAAACGTAGTCTACTGCAATTAGTATATATAAGTTCCCAAATGAAGGAATAAATTGTCCATTATAATAGTCTACTGCAATTAATATATATAAGTTCCCAAATGAAGGAATAATTGGTCCCATAAAATCTAGACTGCAATTAATATGTATAAGTTCCCAAATGAAGGAATAAATGGTCCCATGAAATCTAATTTTAGAAACGTAGTCTACTGCAATTAATATATATGTAAGTTTCCAAATGAAGGAATAAATGGTCCCATAAAATCTAATCCCTAAACGTTAAAGATTATAAGTTCTCAAATGAAGGAATAAATGGTCCCATAAAATCTAATCCCCAAACATCAAAGAGTAATGAAGGAATAAATGGTCCCATAAAATCTAATCCCCAAACATCAAAGACCTCAACTTCCAATATTCAGAGGCATTTCATTTCTTCTAGATATATTGCCTACTCGTTGACATCGATCACAAGTTTCTATGTATCTATAAACATCTCTAAGGATAGTAGGCCAATAAAATCTAGCTTGTAAAATTTCATAAGCAGTTTTATCAATCCCAAAATGTCCTCCAAATTCAAAATCATGACATTTCTGAATGATTAGCTCAGTTTCTTCATAAGGTACACATCTTCTCATAATCAGATATTTACATTGTTTATAAAAATTAGGCTCATCCCAAAAATATGCTTTCACATCATGAATAAATTTCCTTTGTTGCAGCAATGTCAACATAGGTGGCAAAATATCACTTACAATATAATTAACAATTTCAACATACCATGTATTTTCCACTCATTAATATTATGAAGTTGTTCGTCACGGAAACTGTCTNTTTAGAATATCTTTCATAAATTTTACATAATTGGGCATTTGCTCTAAAGCTTCTACGAGGGGAATATTTACCGTTAACTTCTTAAGAATTTCTAAAAATTTGGAAAATTGTTTATTTTGTTTGTGTTGTTTAAATCTTTGAGGAAACGTTGGTGGAANATTTATCTAAAGCATACACAATAGCTAGTAACTCTTTTTCAGTGACAGTATAATTAATTTGTGCATCATTAAAAGTTTTACTAGTGTAGTATATAACTCTAAAAATCTTTTCATAGCTTTGTCCAAGAACAGCTCCAATAGCATAATCACTAGCATTACACATCAGTTCAAATGGTCTCTCCCAGTTAGGTGAAACTATAATAGGGGCTGTGATTAATTTTTTCTTTAATAACTCAAAGACATTTAAACAACTTTCAGTAAATTCAAATTTCTTGTCCTTTTCTAAAAGTTGGCATAGAGTTTTGGGAATTTTTGAAAAATCTTTAATAGAACTCTTGTAAAATCCAACATGTCCAAGAAAACTCCTAACTTCTCTTACATTATTATGAAGTGTTAGTTTAGATATAACTTGGATTTTTGCAGGGTCTGCTTCCATATACATCTTCCAAAATTTTATGCCCTAACACAATTCCTCCTGCAACCATAAATTGAAATTTCTCCCGATTCGGAACTAAGTTAGTTCTTTCACATAACTCTAAAACTTTTTCTAGGTAAATTAAGCATGCGTCAAATGATGTTCTAAATATAGAGAAATCATCCATACATACTTCCAATCCATCATTAATTAACTTACTAAATATGGACATCATACATCTCTGGAATGTTGCAGGTGCATTACGTAATCCTAAAGGCATTATTCAAAAAGCAAAAGTTCTAAAAGGACAAGTAAATGTTGTCTTTTCTTGATCTTCAGGAGCAATAGGAATTTGATGGTAACTGGTATATCCATCTAAAAAGCAAAAATATTTGTGTCAGGAGCAATAGGAATTTGATGGTAACCGGTATATCCATCTAAAAAACAAAAATATTTGTGCACAAAAGGTTTATCTACTATTTGGTCTAAAAAGGGTAAAGGGAAGCGATCTTCCCTGGTGGCAGTATTTAATTTTGTATAATCAATGCAAATACGCCACCCAATAACTTATCTGATAGGTATTAATTCATTATTTTCTTTTGTTTCAATAGTCACTCCTCCTTTCTTTGGAACACAGTGAATTGGACTTATTTATTCTCTTGTGCTTCAGCAGTCACCCCTCCTTTCTTAGGAACACAATGAATTGGACTTGCTGTATTAATTCATTATTTTCTTTTGTTTCAACAGTCACTCCTTTCTTAGGAACACAATGAATTGGACTTACCTGCACTATCTAAAATAGGATATATAATTCCAGTGTCTAACCATTTCAAAATTTCCTTCTTAACCACTTCTTTCATCATCAGATTTAATCTCCTTTGTGGATAAACTCTTAGTTTATATTGTTCATCTAATATAATTCTGTTCAAACAAATTGAAGGACTGATTCCCTTAATATTAGCTAAGGTCCAACCAAAAGCTTTCTTATTATTTTTTAATGTATCTAACAGTCTTTGCTTTTGCAAATCCTTTAATTCTAAAGATATAATAACAGATAATGTAGATGAGTCTCCCAAAAACATATACTTAAAGTGGCTAGGCAGTATTTTCAACTCAAGTTCAGGTGATTTTATAATTGACAGAAATAGATTCTTATCAGCATTTTCTGTAATATCCAACATCTCAAATCTTTCCTGAACATAATCTAATTCTTCATTTTCTAATTCATCCAGAATAACTTCATCACTCTCTTCAAATTGTTCTTTCTCTTCAAAATATTCTTTAAAGTATTCTTTCAATAGATGTTCACTAATTTCCGTGCGAAAACATTCATTATCTCTTTCAACAACAGGGTATTTCATAGATTTTACAATGTTAAAAGTTACCTCTTGATCGTTAACTCTCACAGTTAAGTCTCCTTTTTGAACACCTATCAAAGCTTTTTCAGTAGCTAAAAATGGTGTTCCTAAAATGATAAGTATTTCTTTATCTTCCTCCATATCTAAAATAATGAAATCTACAGGAAAGATAAATTTATTTACTTTTACTAACACATCTTCTATAACTCCCTTAGGATATGTAACTGAACGATCCACTAACTGGAGAGTTACAGAAGTAGGTGAGACTTCTCCTAATCCTAAACTTTTGAAAATTGAGAGAGGCATAAGATTAATGCTGGCTCCGAAATCACATAAATCTCTTTCATAAAATTTTTCACCAATAGCGCATGGTATAATGAAACTGCCAGGATCTTTTAATTTTTCAGGAAGCTTTTTCTAAATAATTGCACTACACTCTTATCTAAGTGTAACAGTTTCGTTTTCTGTGAACTTTCTTTTCTTGTTTAGAATATCTTTCATAAATTTTACATAATTGGGCATTTGCTCTAAAGCTTCTACGAGGGGAATATTTACCGTTAACTTCTTAAGAATTTCTAAAAATTTGGAAAATTGTTTATTTTGTTTGTGTTGTTTAAATCTTTGAGGAAACGTTGGTGGAAGTTTCTCCACAGTAATTTTCATTGGTGTAAATGGATACTCTAAATCAGGGTATTCATGATCCTCTTTTTCAGTATCCACTTTCTCTTTTTCAATTTCTGTTTCTTTTTGCACTCTTGTCTCCAATTCTTTTCCACTTCATTATTGTATCGCTTTGACTTGTTCTTTTCCTTGATTCGGATTTGGTTCCACAGTACTAGAAAAAGTTCCTAATGTTTGGTTACTAAGCGCAGTAGCGATATGTCCTAATTGGTTTTCAATATTCTTAATAGCAGCTTCTTGATTTTGTAATTGATTTCCTTGAATTTGTAATTTATTTTCTTGATTATTTAATTGTTGACCCATGTTTAATATCAGCTCTTCCATAGAAAACTTCTTTTCCTTAATTTGAGTGTTTCTGTTAAATCCTTGGGGATAAGAAGGTCTATAATTTACATTTCCTTGGTTGGATGAACTTTCTAATAGGTTCACTGGGTTGTTTGCCCATTGTTGATTTGTAGAAGAATTGTTATTCCAATTAAAATTTGGATGATTTTTCCAACCTGGGTTATAATAGTTCGAATAAGGGTTGTTGGGTCTATTAATAGCATTTAAAGTCTCATATGAAAGTTGAACATCCACAAATTACCTATATGAATTCTATTCCATCATAGGAGATGTTGGACAATAATTCATTCCATCGTGATCAAATTTATTTGATATTGCAGCAATCTGCGAAGCTAACATAGATATTGCATCAGAATCATGGATACTAGCTACTCTTTTAGGATTCACCTGTTCAGAGGGCCATTGAAAATTGTTGGTAGTCATCTCTTCTATTAATGAATAAGCCTCATCAAAAGGTTTTGACATTAAAGAACCACCAGTAAAAGCATCTATAATCGACCTAAGAGATCCCAGTAATCCATTATAAAAAGTTTGAATTATCAACCAATCTGGTAGCGAATGATCAGGATATTTCCTAAGAAGATCTTTAAATCTCTCCAAAGCTTCATATATTGACTCTCCATCAATTTGAAAGAACGATCTTATGTTATTTCTAAGTTTAGCAGTTTTGGTTGGAGGGAAATATTTGGACAGAAATTTCTGTGAAAGTTCTCCCCAAGTTCTAATAGATCCTGGTACTAACAAATTTAACCACATCTTAGCCTTATCCCTCAGTGAAAAAGGAAAAATTCTAAGTTTAATAGCATCGTTTGAGACTCTGTCAGTAAAAGTAGCACATAGTTCTAAAAAACTAGCGAGGTGTAAGTTAGGATCTTCATTTGGTGTAAAGTAGCACATAGTTCTAAAAAACTAGCGAGGTGTAAGTTAGGATCTTCATTTGGTGTACCTTCGAATTGATTATTTTGTACCATTTGGATAATAACAGGTTCAAGCTCAAATGAATTAGCAGCTACATCAGGATTTTGGATAGATGAGTGAATTTTATCTGCTGTAGGATTTACATAATCTCGTAGGGGTCTAGGTTGGTGTTCATTCTCTATTAATGGATTGTTCATGTTGTTTTCCATTGTATCAGAATTTATAGGTTCTCTTCTCAATCTTTTAATCTTTCTAACAGTGCGTTCTAATTCCGAATCATAGGGGATAAGATTTTCAGATCCAAATTTACGCATACAATTTGAAATCTGTACACAGTAATATAATTTACTAAATATGAAAATAAGTTGCAATTCAAGTAAAAATTTTCTAATAATCCTAATTTGTCCGTTACTCACTCACTTACTCACTCCCCGATAACAGCGCCAGAAACTTGATCGCGACTTTATATATGCTTAAAAATATAAGATAAATATGGACGTAATAAATATTCAATAATTGTAAATTCACACTTATCAATGCAAGTATGCATATCACTTAAGTAATATAGGGCTCTAATGGAGTGCTATATATCGATCCCACAGGGAGTAGGATTAGATCTACGAACTAAGATTTTAGAAAAAACAATACTTTAATCATAACAACGAAGTTCAATTTGCTTGTCTCTCACTAATAGGCAATTGCAATAAATTTTTAAATTTTTAATAACTCTTAAATAACTAATTATACTAATGAGGTTTTTAATGTGATATTCAATATATCTATTAAATAACTAATGATACTAATGAAGGTTTAAATGTGATATTCAATATATAAGAAAGCATCATGAAATATCTAATGATATAAAGTAGGGTTTAATTGTGATATTCAATATATAAGAAAGCATCCTTCATAGATAATTTTAATAACTAATAAGTAACTAATGATAGAAAATAGGGTGTAATTGTGATATTCGATATATAAGAAAGTAACTAATTGTACTAATAAAGATTTTAATGTGATATTCAATATATAAGAAAACATCCTTCTCCTATTAAATAACGAATGATACTAATGAGAGTTTAAATGTGATATTCAATATAAGAAAGCATCTTTCTCCCAAGAAATTATAGTGAATGGATAAAGTGAATCAGTTCAAATTGTATTGTGCCAAATAGGAGCACAGAAATTATAGTGAATGGATAAAATGAATTAGTTCAATTTATATTGTGCCAAATAGGAGCATAACTATTCTAAATTATAGTGAATGGATAAAGTGAATTAGTTCAAATTATATTATGCCAAATAGGAGCATACTTATTCCTTACCCTTTGGTTTAGCCATAAAGAACATTGAATAATCCTACGCTTGTTTACCAAATCCGCGGCTAGGCTAGGAGGATACCGACTCTCACTTTGGAGCTGTCACGTTCCCCTANCTCAGAGGGCCATTGAAAATTGTTGGTAGCCATCTCTTTTATTAATGAATAAGCCTCATCAAATGGTTTTGACATTATAGTACCACCAGCCGCAACATCTATAATCGATCTAAGAGATCTCACTAATCCATTATAAAAAGTTTGAATTATCAATCAATCTAATAACAAATGATGAGGGCACTTCCTAAAAAAATCTTTAAATCTCTCCCAAGCTTTATATATTGACTCTCTATCAATGTGACAGAACGATGTTATGTCATTTATAAGTTTAGCAGTCTTGGATGGAGGGAAATATTTGGATAGAAATTTCTGTGAAAGTTCTCCCCAGTCTAATAGATCCAGGTGCTAACAAGTTTAACCACATCTTAGCCTTATCCCTCAGTGAAAAAGATGGAGGGAAATATTTGGATAGAAATTTCTATGAAAGTTCTCCTGATGGAGGGAAATATTTGGATAGAAATTTCTGTGAAAGTTCGCCCCAAGTTCTAATAGATCCTAGATAGAGGGAAATATTTGGATAGAAATTTCTGTGACAGTTCTCCCCAAGTTCTAATAGATCCAGGATGGAGGGAAATATTTGGATAGAAATTTCTGTGAAAGTTCTCCCCAAGTTCTAATAGATCCTGTTGAGGGAAATATTTGGATAGAAATTTCTGTGACAGTTCTCCCCAAGTTCTAATAGATCCAGGTAGATGGAGGGAAATATTTGAATAGAAATTTCTGTGAAAGTTCTCCCCAAGTTCTAATAGATCTAGGTGTACAAATTTAACCACATCTTAGCCTTATCCCTCAGTGAAAAAGAAAAAAGTCTAAGTCTAACAGCATCGTTTGAGACTCTATCATATCTAAAAGTAGCACACAGTTCTAAAAAACTAGCGAGGTGTAAGTTCGGATCATCATTT
>JXCR01144891.1:4374-49311 GCA_002079205.1 Phalaenopsis hybrid cultivar | reverse complement strand
GATAATATTATTTCCCTATTTATTTGCACCCAACTTCCAAGGGCTTTGACCTCCCTGAATCTTGGATGTAATCCTCACTTTAGTTATAAAACTCAACATATTTTAACAAATCAATTGGCCAGATTGAAAGTAAATTAAGATCAAAGTTAAAAGATCATCAGAATTTCTTAAACATTTTTATGGCTTCACCAATTCAAATCACCATTTCACAAATCTCATGACAAGGAGAAAGACAGAGAAAACTACTCAGATCTCATGGGAAAATACAATAAAACTCGGAATTCATACATAAAATCAAAGTCATACAAACTACAACAAGTAAATAAATTATCTCTAATTTCTTCCCAAGAACACTCCTCGAAGTTCCTTTGAATCTCTTCCTTTCTTTAGAACACAAAATTCTTCTTCGAAGCAGCAAGAAGGAAGAAATCTCTCACTTTCCCTCTACTCTTACAATGTCACGAAGAATTCCTCACAATTTTTACACACTATTGAAACCTTTCTAACCTCCAGAAACTCTCTCTAGCACTTCTTCCCCATTCGATTTTCGACCAAAACATTCTCATTATGTTGTGGATGAGTTTTCCCAAGAGTTGCCTAAGCTTCCCTTCAAAATTTGCAAATTAATCCCAACAACAAGTAAATATATAAACCATATGCTCTTTGTAAAGAAGAAGGATACTTTCTAAAATTTGAACTTTCCGTCACAACATCTTAGATTTAATTTTTGTAAATTTACTTTTGAAAGTTTAGCATTTGTTTAGTTAACTTTGTCTTTCAACTGCATTTTAATTAACATTCACTTGCTACTTGGTATTCAAACTTCACGCTCTGTTTTTTATATATTTAAAATTGTAATTTACATTAAAATATTTAGAACTTATTTACAAGAATTTCCAACTTCCCTGTGGGATCGATATCTAGGACTCCATTGGGGCCCTTTATTACTTGAGCGATACGTATACTTGCATTATTTTTAAAGGGGAATTGACAATTTAAAGATTTTGAAAAGATAAAACTATTTTAATTGAAGTTATTTTTTGGGAATAATTTGCATATTTTCTATCGTATCTGCCATGTGTATTTTGTAATATTGTAAAATATTGCAAAACTAACACACTAAATCCACCAGCATCACTAGACAAGTTTTTCTTTTTCTTATTTAGTTTTAGTTTGTGAAGAATTTAAGATTTAGTAAGGTAAATAAAAAATGGGAGAACTTAATTAAACAGGAAAATTTAAAAAGAAAAAGAATGCAACAGTTTGATTTAATTTGCAACGCAACAAACTAAACCCAAAAAGATACGAGGAGAAAAGTGAAGTTTAGGACCTAGTGCAGGGCCAACTTCATAAAGCACATTACCCAGGTGAAACTAGTTCACCAACACACTTATTGGGGGTTCGACCCCACACAATAAGAAACATCCCTAAAGGACTCTTGAACCTCTCTATTTAAAGGTGATTAAATAGATGGTTCTGGAATCCAAAAGAGTTGACCACACTTACCAAAGAAAGAAATGGGTGAAGCATGTCAATGGAAGAAGAGTAATTTGGTCCATGAGGGACATAGACACATTACCAATGTATGAAGACAAAACTCCCTGATCACAATGGAGAGAGAAACTACTCCGTAACAGAGTCATTAGAAGTTGTCGGTCGCCAAATTAGAAATTTTTGGTTGTCGAAATGGATATCATGATGCCTAGTTATAAAAGCTGTTTAATTTAATATATATGTATATATATATATATATATATAAAATTAAAAAAAAATAATATTTAATTTTGAAAATACGAGACCGAACCGATCTCATATCTGCAATAGTTTAAATGATCGAGCACGACACCACAAGTAATATATCCACCTTGAAGGGTAGATACACTACACATGATTAAATAAACTAAAGAATTTCTCGCATCTGTTTAATTCTACAAAAAAAATATTTTTTATGTTGACCGACAAGTTTCCCTATTTTAATATGAAAAATTAATTAGGGTTTGTATTAAGCTAAGTTCTTAAAGTTTTTTATAAGAGCAAGCCTCTATAATTAATTACATCTTAGATAACTAAAGTTACCTAAGAAAACGCTTGATTTAGACAGGGAATATTGTCTTTATGAATTTTAAGGGGCAAAACTTTTCAAAAGATCGGACCAAAGGAGTGTCAAAAGGGAATGACTCAAATTTGAAACAATTTATTTTGGAATCGAAAGGAAGATCCTAAAGAGAACCTTGGTGAATTCCCAAGATTTTGTATGGTTTGGCTTTAATTTTGAGAGAAAGATTATTTAAATATTTCATCCTGCCAATTTTATTCATTATGGATTACATTTGCATGACACGGTCGTACAAATAGCCTCGAAGATGTGAGAATTTGGGTCGTGACTTACGACAACCTTGAAATCCTAAAACAAGTTAGGGCTTACATTGTATAGTAGAGTCTTACAAAGGCCTAAAGATGAGTTGAGGATTTATGTCGCACTAGGCAAAAAACCTTAAAATCCTATGGCTGGTTGTTTAGTTTTAAGGAAAGATGTGTTGTTGTAGATCCTCGTGCTATTGTAGGTCCGCGTGCTGTTGTAGATTGCTGTTGAAGAAGGCTACCTACAAAGTTAGCTCCAAGCTCCTTGAAAAGTAGCAATCCTAAAGTCTAAGGTATGAAAGTTTAAAGGACAAGTTGA
Source organism: Phalaenopsis hybrid cultivar (assembly GCA_002079205.1). Classification (NCBI taxonomy): domain Eukaryota; kingdom Viridiplantae; phylum Streptophyta; class Magnoliopsida; order Asparagales; family Orchidaceae; genus Phalaenopsis; species Phalaenopsis hybrid cultivar. Next base: position 46,631 of record JXCR01144891.1, on the reverse strand, counting down.
AAGTTCAATCATTATGGTGAGGCTAAAGTTGATTAGAGTGATACCAGTTAGGATCCCACGCTTCCCTCGTTCCAGTATCACTATTTTCTTTTGAGTTTACCAAGCTTAAACGAGTTGTTTAACTCATTTAAACTGCAGAGATCTCATTAGCAACTGTGGTTTATCTCTTTCAAGGGACTCTCATAAATTCAAAAGGATGCTTTAAGTCTAGTGACAATTTAAAGGATTTACGGTTACCTTTGAAACGTTTTATTTTAGATTATTGAAAATGTTGATTAATTTTTTAAAATGATTTTGATTTTCCAAATCAAGTAAGGTGCACAACCAAATAGTTATAATATTTTACAGAAATAAATTGTAGAAAGTAAAATGACAGAAATTAAATAACACCGTAAAAGCGTACCAGTCATCTTCTCGGCATTACCGCTGAAAGATTAACTTTTGCAACATGTATATAATTTTAGAAGAAATTTTAAATAAATTGCAAGAGTAGATGAAGGTGTAGTTTCTGAACCCTCAAACCATGGCTTAGTGAATTCTGAGAGATCTTAATGAATGATTTTGCTAGAAAAAAAATATAAGAGGGTCAATCATCTCTCAAAATATCTAAGGGATTATAAAATGTTCGGGACATGACCCTGAACAGCTTTAAAGTCCCTTAAAATGTTTTAACTTCATTTTGAACTTATTATATTGTTCCATTAATCATCTCAAAATTGAATTAAAAATTACCCCATTACTCAGTTAACCTTGACATTTTAATTATCCCCAAAAATGAAGGAAGTTTCATAGTCACTTAACATTTCATTTGACAGTTATATGAATGGGTACCCTAATAGGCAAGTCTAAAGTCATTAAGGATTTTAATGCCCAGAGTTGAAGTAGGGCTTAAAGTGTTTGAAAATATTTATCAATTAATTAAATACATCTTTTATAATCCAAATTAAGACAATCCTTACATATCGAAGATAGTTCACTATTAGGCCCTATTGATTTCATATTTGAAAGTAACTTAAAATAATTAAATTTTGACTTAAATGGGATTTTTGTTGTCACGAATATTATACTTAGCATCTATTTATCAATTAATGGGCTTTAAATAAGTGAATTATTATCTTTATAACTTAAGCCCATTACTTTAGAATCAACTTAATTGAATTATCTTCCAAATCGTGGCAATTATCAAAATTACAATTTTACCCTTATAATGAAAAGGATGGCCAATCAGTTTCTTCTTTTTAACCCATTATGTTTCAATCGTTAAAAAAGTTTATTATGAACAGTATTACCCATTTACCCTTTGATTAATCCTAAAATTTAATTAGGGTATTAAAATTAAAAATTAACATTTTTTCCCTCGGGCTCCCTATCTTATAACTTATCAAATGAAACTCAAGTGACCTTGAAATTTCCATGGAAGCTCAATCATGAGTTAATTAAAATATCAAAGAAGAACACGTTGTCTTTTAGATTTTTATTTAATTTATATCATTATTTTAATTCAAAATAGGATTTTTTAATATTAATTTATTAAAATAAGATTTTTTGTCATGAGAGAATTATTAGACGTTCATCTAGATCAGAGGAACACTTAGTCACAATTCCATGAATTTCAAATTATATTTTAATTATTATAAATATTATCATTATTTATTTATTTTAATGATTAAATTAAATAAAAAAATAAGAAATTTGTTTTAATTACAAAAATTAGTTTTACATTCTTATTAAAACTCTTTAAGTCCAGAGAACTCAGAGAAACAAATTTTATATATTTATGAGTATTTATTTATTTACTATAATTATTTTAATGGAAAAATTGAAGAAAATACATTTGGACCTTTAAATAGAAAAACTAGGTAAAATATTCTAATGAGTCTGAAGTGATCAATAAGTGATTAAGAATATTTTGAATCACTTTTGTATTTTGGAAATTTTTTAATTATTTTTAATTATTTTTAATTTAAGATATAACTAAAAAATAAAGTATTTTATCAAAAATAATTTTTATTTTTCCTAAATGCCTCTGATCACAAGGAACTCAGAAAAACACTTTTCGTAATTTTTTTATGTATATTTTATTTAATATAACAATCTTTTTACAAAATACAATTTTTCTTAGAAAATCAACTTTAGTATTTTAACATAATCAAACAAATTTCAAATTTTAATAGAATATATATGCAAGGAGATTCAAATTAAGCTTAGATTGAGGGGAGAGTTCAATACCATTATTTGAGAGGTGTAGCCTCAATCAGCTTGGTTAGAGAAGCTTTAGAGGAGTCTAATGAGCCTCCAGATGAGTTGTTAGGCTATGGTGAATTGTCTAGGTAGGATTTTGATCAAAGTGGTTTTCAGGTGTTTTTCTTGGGCTATGCTACAGGCTCTCTATGATGGGGATTTTATTGAGGATCTACTCCTCTCAGTACGGAGATCGTGTGGAAAAGTTTACTTACACTATGACATAGTGTAGTGAACTGGTGAATTATGTCCAGGTTCCAGCAAGGAATTGGCTTGAGAAATTAGCTCAAGGCAATGGGTTTGGACGCCTGGAAATAATGGGCTTGCACTTAGGAAGGTCTGGAGGAGCTCTAGTGAGATTTTGATAGAGTTTTGTTTAGTTTTTTGTTATCCTCCTCATTGGCAGTGGAGAAGGTGGGTTTAAATAGCCATGGAAGGGTTGGAGTTCAGGGCTTCAATTTAGGTGCAATTGGCTGCCTATGTGGAGGGCTGAAGAGTGCCAAAGACCAATGGGGATGAGCCACATTAGATGGGTTATTGAGTGCATTTGGATGAGAGGCTCTCTCAATTTGGGGTTTTTCAACCATTAGGCTGGCCAACAGGGCCAGGGGTGGTGTCCAGAGAAGTCAGGGGAGTCGTGAGAGGGTTAATGATGATTAACTCTAAATCGTTAAGGTTGATGGCAAAGATGTCTTGAATTAAGAAAAATATGGGAATATATCCCTTAAATTAAGGGGCCAATGGTCCATGACTCATAAAAGGGTGGGCCAGATGGGTCTAGCATGGTCACTAGAGTACAAATAGTGGTTATAATGGCTTTGGTTTAATCAATTTGGTTTGTTTTAGTTAACTTTGGTGCATGGGTTTAATTTTGGGCATTTTGGGTTCAAGTTGAACTAGACTTGGGCTTGAGCTTGGATTGGGTCCAATTGATTGAGCAACTTGACTTGGTTGATTATCATGAATATTTTAGAAAAGGCTTGGAGTGGTTTTAAATTAATTTGGAAGCTCAATTTGAAGGATTTTGGGTCATGGCCAATTTTGGTGCATTTTGGTTAGCCTTAGATTTGGATTGGGCTAGGGCTTTGGTTATATGCAATTAATAGTTCAAATTGGTCCAAGGGATTGCCATAAAAATTTTTGAATATCAATTGAGAAGAAATTTTTGGGGTTATGAAGTTCAATTTGGTGGAATTTGAAGTTTGAGGCAAAATTGGGGGTTTTGGTCCAAATTGAATTTGAATGAAAATGGGGCTTGAAAAGAGCTAATTAAGGGTTCAATTTGATGTGGGGGAGTGTTTTAAAGAGTTTAGGATTTAAAATTGGGGCAATTGAATAGGCTTGGGGATTTAATTTGGTGAAATTTTGGCTCAGGGTCAAATTTGGGATTTTGAATTGGGCTTAGGATTTAGGTTCAAAATTGGGTCCATTTGAACTTGGGTTTGTTTTTAATGAATTTTAGGGATGATTAATTTGAGTTTAAAATTTAAATTGGGGAAAATTGGGATCAGATTGGTGGACATTGGGGGTGAAATGATGTAGTTGGACCTTTAAGGGAAATTTGGGCATTTTGGTCAAAATAGGTCAAATTGTCCAAATTTGGCTTAATGGAGTGGTCCAAATTGGTTTTGGTGTCATTTTAAATGATTTTAATGTTTTTGGGACAGTTTGGGTCACCAAGAGCATTTTTGTAATTTTGGCAAAATGAGGGGTATTTTTGTAATTTTGAAAATATTGAGGTGTTTGAGATATTTGGGTGGTTTAAAATGGTTTGAAATTGTCTTTGGAAAAAGTTGAGTATTTTGGGTATTTTTGAGAATTTTGGTCAATTTTGGGGTCACAAGGGTAGTTTGGCAAATTGGGCAGTTTTTGGCGGTAGAAGACTATATTTAGGTATTTTGGTAGGATTGGGGTTGCTAACCACACAACCACCCTACTTGAGCCATTGACCTATAGAATACTCTACTTTGGGGTGTTCATGTACTGGTCTCATTTAAATGCTAGCCTAGGGCTAGTGGCCCAGGGAATCATCTACATGAGTTTCCCAAAAAGTTAAGGGACCAATTAAACTTATTTGACTAAAGACTAAGATTGTGAGTGTAAGTAGGGGCGTATCGAGTGTGTGTTTGTGAGTAAAACTGACCAAGGCCACACCACTCAGTGTACCCTAAGACCAAACAGTCCTATGGGGACTCCCTTTGAGCACCCCATACTAGCTCCACCTTCTAAATGTTAGAGGTTAGGACCAATATGTGGAACTTCAAATTGAGAAAAAAAGAGTTTAGAATTTATAATGGTAAGGGTGTCTTTACTAGTGTTCCAGGAATACTCAACAAGATAGTCTTATGGCTAGACCCTAGGCTATTAAAGAGGAAACTAGACCTCAACCAAAAGTGAGGTCAACCAATGGACTCAAAATAGGTTGTGTGTGTCGGGCTAGCACAACGTACGTATTGGCATTGACTGAAGAGATAAAAAAAACTAACATGACTGTTTGAGTCAGCACCCTCAGAATAAAACAGGAAAAGGGTAGAAGCTTTTTGCTAGGGAGTAAGCAGGGGCTCCCTCTTCTTGTTGTTATTTTAACTCTTTCATTTCCAATTTTTCTTCATAAGTTTTTTTGAATTGACATTCACTTATCATATCCATTCTATAACATTCACCATCTTTACCTTTTGCAGGGTATTTCATTGATTTAGAAATATTAAATGTCACCATTTGATCTTTGATATTTATAGTTAATTCCCTTTCTGCACATCTATCATTTCTCTTCATATAACTAGGAAATGTCTCCCCAAAATGATAGACATCTCCTTATCTACCTCCACATCTAGCATAATAAAATAAACAAGAAAGATAAATTTATCCACCTTCACTAAGACTTCTTCTATAAATCCTTCAGAATATTTTATTGAATGATCTCCTAATTGCACAGTAACAATAGTAGTTCTCCTAATCCTAATCTTTTGAATATTGATAATGACATAAGGTTAATGCTTGCACCAATCACATAAAGCTTTCCCATAAAATCTGTCTCCTATTGCACATGGAATTGTGAAGCTAACAAGATCTTTAAGCTTTTCAGGAAGCTTTTTCTGAATTATAGCATTGCACTCCTCACTAAGTGCAACAATCTCGTTATCTTTAAACTTATTTTCTTATTAAGAATATCCTTCACAAACTTCACATAGCTTGACATTTGTTGTAAGACTTAAGGAAATGGAATATTAATTGTAAGCTTTTTAAAAATTTCTAGAAATTTTGAAAATTATTTATCCAAATTTTGTTGACGAAGCCTTTGAGGAAATGGTGGTGGTGATTTTTCCAAGTCAACTTTAAGAGGAAAAATAAGCCTCTCTAAACCTTTCGGATCATCCTCTTCAGGCTCTTCAATTTATTTTCACTCTACTTCAGTCTCTTTTTGAACTCTACCTTCCAATTCTCTTTTGCTTCTAAGTTGAACATCATTTACATGCTCTTTATTCTGGTCTTCGAGATTTACTTCAGTATAACTAGGAAGTGTATCTTACAATCTATTATTTAAAGAATTTGTTATTCATCATAATTGATTCTCAATATTCTAATTGTAGCTCCTTGACTTTGTATATGATTTCCCATTTGTAACACCACTTCTTCTATAGACAATTTTTTTTGCTTAAATTGTGGAGTACTGTTAAAAGTTAGAGGATAAGTAGGTCTATAACTAATATTCCCTTGGTTGTTATAGTATCCTAATGAGTTTACTTGGTTGTTCCCCAATTGATAATTATTACTACCCGAAGTATTATTCCAATTAAAGTTGGGATGTTTCTTCCAACCTGGGTTATAATAGTTTAGATATGGGTTATTCAGCTTGTTGTTTATGGCATTCAAAGTTTTTAATGATGCTTGAGAATCTACCATTTGTTTCAATGAATTCTCTTTAATCATTGTAATTGGTTGAGAAAAATTCATTTCAAATTGGTCGAACTTCCTTGAAATTGTAGAAACTTGATTTGCTAATATTGTAAAAGCATTAGATTCATGAATATTGGCTACTTACATATGATTTACCCATTCAGAAGGCCATTAAAAATTATCAGTAGCCATCTTTTCAATTAAAGCATAAGCGTCATGAAATGGTTTCACATCAATGTATCACCAACAGTGACATCGATAATAGATCTAAGAAATCCAACTAATCCATTGTAAAAATATTGAACTATTAACCAATCCGGTATAACATGGTATGAAAACTTTCTAAATAGTTCTTTAAATCATTACCATGCTTCATAAATAGATTCCCATTCAAACTGACAAAAATATGTGTTATCATTTCTAAACATCACAGTTTTTAATGGAGAAAAATATTTAGCAAGTAATTTCAACGCTAAATCACCCCAAGTTTCAGTATATCCAAATGCTAATGAATGTAACCATATCTTAGCATTATCCCTCAGTGAGAAAGAAAAAAGTCTATNAGTTTTAGTTTTCATGCAGGGTGACATCGTTGTTTAGCATACAAATTTGTAGGTATAAAAGTACAGTATGAAGTACAAGAAGGATAATGCTGAAAACTATAAAAGTATACCTGGCGCGTCTTCTCGTTCCACCACCGGCAACTTAAAATGCATGTTAAGGCAGTTTATGAAGAGCAGGACAGGGCAAAACTTTGGTAATTTTCCTAACCCTATTGCACATTGAATTGTGAAGTTACTGGGATCTTTAAGCTTTTCAAGAAGTTTTTTCCTGAATTATAACACTGCACTCCTCACTAAATGCAACAGTCTCATTATCTTCAAACTTTTTTTTCTATTAAGAATATCCTTCATAAACTTCACATAACTTGGCATTTGCTCTAAGGCTTCAGTAAATAGAATATTAATTGTAAGCTTCTTAAAGATTTCTAAAAATTTTGAAAATTGTTTATCCAACTTTTGTTCACAAAGTCTATGAGGAAATGGAGGTGGTAGTTTTTTCAAGTCAACTCTCTCTAAAACTTTCAGAGCATCCTCTTCAAGCTCTTGAATTCTCTCTCTCTCTCTACTTCAATCTCTTTTTGAACTCTACCTTTCAACTTTCTTCCACTTCTAAGTTGAATGACTCTTGCTTGCTCTTTATTCTGGTCTTTTGGATTTACTTCTGTATTACTAGGAAGTCTTCCTTAGGATCTATTACTTAATGAATTTACTATTTGTCTCAATTGCTTCTCAATATTTCTAATTGTAGCTCATTGACTTTGTAACTGATTTCCCATTTGCAACACCACTTTCTCTATAGACAACTTTTTCTCCTTAAATTGTGGATTATTATTAAAACCTAGAGCATAAGTAGATATATAATTATTATTACTTTGGTTGTTCCAGTTTCTCAATGGGTTTACTTCGTTGTTCCCCCATTGCTGATTATTACCATCCAAAGTATTATTCCAGTAAAAATTAGGATAGATTTTCCAACCTGGGTTGTAATAGTTTGAATATGGGTTATTCAGCTAGTTGTTTATGACATTCAAAGTTTCTAATGTTGCTTGAGAATCTATCATTTGACCTAACGAATTCTCTTCAATCATTGAAATTAGATGAGAAAAATTCATTCCAAATCGGTTAACTTCATTGAAATTGTAGCAATTTGATTTGCTAACATTGGAAAACCATTAGATTTAAGAATATTGACTACTTTCTTAAAATTTGCCCTTTCCGAAGGCCATTGAAATATATTACTAGCAATTTCTTAAGTTAAAGCATAAGTGTCATGAAATGATTTTGACATCAATGAACCACCAGCAGTGGCATCAATAATAAATCTAAGAGATCAAGCTAATCCATTATAAAAGGTTTGAATTATTAACCAATCTGGTATAACATGATGTGGACACTTTTTTAGTAGTTATTTAAATTGTTCCCATGATTAATAAATAGATTTCCCTTCAAACTGACAAAAATATGTTATAACAGTTCTAAACTTCACAGTTTTTTATGTTGGAAATTATTTAGCAAGGAATTTCTATACTAAATCACCCCAAGTTCTGATAGATCTAGCTGCTAACGAATTTAACAATATCTTATCCTTATCCCTCAGTGAGAAAAGAAAAATTCTAAGTCTTATACCATCATCTGAAACACCATCATATTTAAATGTAGCAATTTNCTTTCTTTGGATTCACCCTCTCAGAAGGCCATTGAAATTTATTGGTAGCCATCTCTTCAATTAAAGCATAATCATCATGAAATGGTTTTGACATTAATGAACCACCTGTAGTGGCATCGATAATAGATCTAAGAGAACCAATTAATCTATTATAAAAAGTTTGAATTATTAACCAATCTGGTAGAGCATGGTGTGGACACTTTCTTAAAAGTTCTTTAAATCATTCTTATGCTTCATAAAAAGATTCTCCTTCAGGTTGATTAAAAGATGTAATATCATTTCTAAGTTTTGCAGTTTTTTATGGTGAAAAATATTTAACAAGGAATTTTTGTGCTAAATCACCCCAAGTTCTGACAGATCCAGGTGCTAACAAATTCAACCATATCTTAGCTTTATCCCTCAGTGAGAAAGAAAATAACCTAAGTCTTATGTCATCATCTGAAACACCATCGTATTTAAATGTAGCACACAATTCTAGAAAATTGGCAAGATGTAAATTTGGATCTTCAGTTGGTGATCCCCCAAACTGATTATTTGATACCATTTGGATAATAGCAGGTCTAAGCTCAAATAAATTAGCCACCATAGTAGATTTTTAAATACTACAATGAAGTTTATCTGTAGTAGGGTTGACATAATCTCTTGAATGTCTGAACTCTTGATGAATTTCAACATTTTGATTATTTTGGTTTATCATTTTTGAATTTTTTTGGATTTTTCAAGATTATTAATTTTTTTGGTTTTTCTGATTTTTCTAATAGTTCTTTCTAATTCAAAATCATATGACTAGTCCTTTAGAGCGTGAACTCCACATACACTAAAATAAAATAAAATAAAACAAAACATACAAAATAAGATACAATATTTAAAGTTTAAATAAAACTTTCTAAAATAAAAATTTACTTAGTTTTTTTCTTTCTTTCATTTCCTCCCCGAGCAACGATGCCAAAATCTTGATCCTGATTTTTTGTAAAGATTTAAGAAGTTGACACCACTACTTGAAGATTTTAATTCTCGGTAACGGTGCCAAAAACTTGATCCCTGAATACTTAATGTTTATGCACAATATAATAATAGTTTTGATGGTGTTTTTTATTTATATCTCTTTATTTTGCAACAAAACCAAAAACTTGATCCTGAAGAAAAATAAGAATTTAAATTTTATTATTATTATTTATATATATTTATATTGGGATACTATGTAAGTATACGTATCATTATCAAGTAATATAGGGCTTTTTGATTAAGTCCTGAATATAGAACCCACAGGGAAGATTATGCAATATGCACTTTTTAGAATATTTTTCTATTTTCAAAAAAAAATAATTACTTAAAGTAAAAACCTTTTTTGTAGGAATTTAAAATGTAAATATTTTTGTTATTTTTGATATTTTAAAGAAACAATAACAACTTAAAAAGATAACTAAAGTTTTTGTGGAAGAAAAGTATTTAATACAAAAATATCTTTATTCTTATCATGAATCAATAATAAGTATAAGAATTCTTCTGTGGAAGTATGCAAATTGTGTTGTGTCAAATAGGAGCAATAATATTCTTTACCTATAATAGAGATGTTATAAAGAACATTGGCTAATTTAAAGTTTGAATAGTTCTGAAGACCAGCTAAGAAGGGAAGAAACTAGCTCTCACTCTAGTGTTCTCTTGATTCCCTCTACCTCAGGGCTAACATTCTCGTATCAGAACCTAAAATAATAAACCAAGTTGGGGCCTTTAACCTGTCACTTTATAGTCCTCTAACTCTACACCCATCAATGAATATTTTCCCATTTATTTGCACTCAATCATATGAACTGCATTCTCATTCATACAACCTTATGTGATTCTTTCCAATTGTTGACTGAGACAATACCAGACCAATTCTTACATGTTCTCACAATAAATTTTAACATCTGGATTGGCTAAATCAAGAAGTAAATGAAGTGCATGAATTTAAATCATCACAACTTCTTCTAACATTAAAGATCAATACTCTCCACAACTTCCATCCAAAACTTAATTAATTATCATTTTAAGAAGAAAGATAAAGAAAACTACTCAGAATCCATGGAAAAAATAAAACCATACTTTAGTTTAAAAGAAGAAATTATTGTCAAACCAACAACAAGTCTCGATTAAAACCAAAAGTAGTCTAAAACAAAAAGATAAAAACTTATCTCAAGTTCTCCACCAAAATCTTGAAGTTCCTTTGAATCTCTTCTCTTTTACAATCACTCAAAAAAAAACAAAAAGAATAAAGTAAATAAAAAGTGGTTCCTGAAAATCTCTCCGAACTAACTCCCTAGAGAAGAGCTTTCAAAACTTGCCAATATTTTCAGGACTCCAATTTTTTCGGACCTTTTCAAGACTCTTTTATAAGTCCTCTCATCTTTCTTTTATAGTTTTCCAAGAGGTGTCTTAGGATCTCTTCAAAATGTGTCTTGAGTCAATGTATTTGCCCAAGAGAGGCATCCTTTCATGATAATTTTCATCCATGGTGGTTACAATCACCTATTAAGCCAATGGGTGCCTAAAAAACCTCTTCAAAATTCGTGAAAACCAATTTTACTCATCTAGTAATTGCCACTGGTGCTTAAGCGCGAGGTCTCGGCGCTTAGGCGCGGCCTTCTCTATTTAACTGATGCTTAAGCGTCGGATCTAACGCTTAGGAGCTAAAACTCTTTTGCACAATTTTTCACCTTTCTACTCCAAATTTGATATTTTTTCACTCCATTAAGCATTTTTTTCATTTTTACTTGTATCTGCAAGAAAAACACAAAAATACCTTCCATTAAAGTCCAATATCTCAAAAATAGGTATAAAAATGTGTCTAAAAATACTATATATTTTAGGTGTATCAGGCGCCAAAACACTTTTGCACAATTTTTGCATTTTTGCTCCAAATTTGATTCTTTTTCACTTATTTTAACATTTTTCACCTTTTTACTTGTACCTGACAGAAAAACACATAAATATCTTTCATTAAAGCATAATATCTAAAAAATAGGTATAAAAATGTGTCTAAAAACACTATATGTTTTAGGTCTTTCAAAATCCCTCAAACTTGAAATGTTACTTGTCCTCAGGTGACACTTCAATCTTTAAAAACTAAATAAGTATGATATGTACAGGTTTCTTTAGGAGTTACTAAAATTTAGATTTAGAAATATAGTAGTCCAATTTAGAAAAAATATTAGTAAATGAGACCAACTTAAAGTTTAGAAATTTTTAATGTTAAGGAATATAAAAATATAAGTTCCTATCTAATTCAGAAATATTGTAGATTTTCCAAATATAGAATTTAGTCCTTTTATTATCTCCACTTAAGAAAAAAACTATTAAGAATAATTTTACTTACTATATTATATGCTTAAGCTTAAGAGTTTCTCAAGTTTTATACTTTAAAAAGATCAAATGTAGAACCAATTTTTGATTAGATACTAATCCTCAAGCTTCTCCTCCCTTATATTTTTTTCTTTTTATGCTTCTTTTTTTTTCAAGCAAGGATTACTATATCTGGATTGGCCTTTAACGATTTTGAATTCCACTTCTCCTTTTCTAAAGCAAAGTCATGATAAAAATCTTTTACTTATAAATATAAATTAGTTTTGAAAATTACTTTTAATAAAAGAAACTTAAGTATAAAAAATAAAAGTCTAAATTTCTAAATTTTTTAAAAATATAATTTTTCTTACTAAAGATAGTTACACTATATTTAACATTTTCTACACTAAAAAAATTTTAACTGAAAGTTTTTCTTCATTACTATGAATTTTAACTAAATTTTCTTATTCATTTCTACAATCAAATTTTACTTCCCTAATATAACTTCAAATACATGATCATTTTTCTTTTGAAATCAAATTCACTTGTAACACATTTGAGAACAAATAAAATTCAAGTTTTGAAAATATTTTTCATTGCCCCCCCCCCAAACTTAATTTTTTAACAAAATTAAACAGTTTAGGAGCAGATACAATAAGCAGGGATAAAAATAGAAATAAAATGCTTAAAGGAATTTTTATACCCTAATTATACAAGTATAAAACGAAAAACATGAGTAAAATTAATTTTTTTATCAATTTTCTATCTTTTTAATTTTAATTCAACATGTAGAGATTCATTAGACTTAAGTAGTGAGTACAGACATAAAAACAAACAAACACACTAACTTTGATTTTATAATCTAAACATAAAAACAAACACACTAACAAGATAAAAGAAAAATATAGTGTAGCAATTTTTTGAAATTAAAGTTTAAAATTAAAGCTAACAAGATTTTCAACTTTTTAAAAGACATAGAAATAAGCTCAGTCCTAACTAACTAAAACACATTACTCAACACACAACAACAATTACTACCCAGAATTTAAAACAAAATACTAACAAAACACAAACATCACAATAAAAATTAAACAAAAAAAAAATCTAACACATCACATAGTTCAACAAGTATACAAACTCAAATGTCTCAAGTTCACACCACGTAGTCTATCACATATTACAAATATAAAAATAACTTAGTCCTCCTCCTCATCATCTGAATCACCACTGTTCCAAACATCTGTAGGCACATAATCAGGGTATCTTAGATATGAAAGAAATTCGACTCCTTGGTTACCCCTAATGAGGCTTTCCAAAGATGAGTGAAACTTCTCCTCATAATCGTTATGCCTTCTTGCATACCCATCAATATGATCTAGAAAATTTTCTAAATTTTGTACCTTATATGTGGTATAATTAATATTATCTATCATCCTCTGTAATAATTGATCCTGAGTTCCAGTAGACACACCTCTAGAAGTAGATGCTTGTGAGGTAGATAGTCTCGATGTAGAAGCAGTAGAGGTGGATGCAGCAAATGTAGACATTCCATAACTTCTCGAAAATCCTCCTCTCCAACCAAAAATAAAGTGCTCAGAATACGATTTCACATTTACACTTGTAATTGGTTTTAGAGGTAGCAACACTTCTTCCCAGCTATCATATCTCACACCATCCTGCTCACACAAAGAAGAGATCAAGGAAGAAAATCCCAGACCTATAGTAGTAGCGGCAGTGGCAGAACTGATGATAGTATGATAAATCAAAGCTCCAATATTGATAAGCTTGCCTTCCTAAATAAAATAATTCAATGTTGCTCTCTCTCTCGTAACTTCACTAAGATGATTCGTCGGTAACATATGAGCTGAAATAAAGTAGTGCCACGCCTTCGATGGTGCACTTAACTTTGAAGTGAAAGAGTTGCTTTGAAGTGAAAGAGTTGACTCTCCTCTCATTAGTAATTTTCCAAAGTCCCCTTCCAACAGTCAAATATGAAATAATCTCATCCAGTTCTGTCTCAGTCAGACTATAGTTTGCATAAAAACATAAAGTATCAGGTGGTAAATGGTAGAACATATTAATTACGTCTGATGAAAAAGGTACCAATTTGCCTCTGACCATGACTTAATCTTCTTCCGCCTCAGGAAAGTTTGCATAAAACTCTCATACTACAGATATCACGGCCACAATAGAAAAACAACAGAATTGTTCCCATTGTCGGTGAACGATCAAATCTTCCATGGATCCACCTGAATTTTTAAAACACCTCTTAGGAATCAATTTTCGTGACTGTAGAGCGTCACTATATTTGTCCTGAGCTTTTGAACTCACAAACTTGCTCGAATCAAAGTGGGTCTTTCCCTTACTCCTCTTCATTTTTGGGGTCATTCTACAAATTTGACAAAATTCCATAATAACTTCAAAGATCAAGTTTAATCTACTAAGCTTAACTTCTATAAGGATAAACTACACTTTCTATGCAATTTCTATATGTTTTTCTTCACTTTTCACCATAAATAGTGATTTTCAGTTTTTTTCCAAATGTGCTCAAAATACATGATGAAAATACAAAATTTTTATGTAGAAGTGAAGATCTTACCTTAAGAAATCCAAATCTAGCAAATTTTTCTTAAATCCACCAAGAAATCTCTAATAAAAGGTTTGCCCTAACATTAAAATTGCTAACTCGAGCGGAAGAAGATGATGACAGGAGTAAAAATGGCAATTTTTGGGATTATTTTTCACCTTTAACCATTTGCAAATTGGTTTTCGTGAACCGACACTTAAGTGAGGATAAGTGGCGCTTAGGTGCCTGCCTCTCGGATTACATCGCGCTTAAGTGCGAGAATATGACGCTTAGGCGCCAGTGCACTATTTTTGATATTTTTGAACATAAGTGAAATGCACTATTAGCATAAGTATACCACCCCTAAATGGTCTTACAACACTTAAATGACTATTTTACTCTCCTTTAACTCTCCTATCTCTCAAAATTCTCCAATATAACTAATTCAATTCGAGGCTAAAATTGTCCATCTTCAAGGCTTGATATCTCCCTCATTTCTCAACCAAATTGATTGATTTTTTTTTAAATGCTTGTCTAAACTAGAGAAACATATCTATATGGTTAAGATGCCATGAAATTAAGCCTAGGAAAATGGAGAATAGAAATAGGCTCGGGAAGACAGGGAGTTCAATACCTTTGCTCTCAGAAGGGAAGCTTCAATCGAAGGTGCTCGAAACATTCATTGGAGTTCAAGGAGGCTAGGGATTGAGCCTCTTGCTGTGGTGAAAGGTCTAGGTATGAGTTCAACCAAGCTCGATTTCAGGTGTTGGTCTAAAGCTATGCTAGGGTCTCTGTGGAAGGGGGATTTGATGGGGCTTCTTCTTCTTTCACTGTGGTGAAGGTGTGCGTAAGTTTAATTTGATTTTGGTGGCTTATGTAGGTGTATTGAGCTCTGTCCTAGTTTTAGACAGAAGTTTGAGGTCAAAATTGAGCTTCCACAGTGGGAATCAGTGGGGGAAAGTGGTTGGCTTGAGCTGAGGAGGCCTCGAAGAGTCTCTGTGAGCAATTTGGAGGGCTCCCTTTGAGAAAATTCTAACTCTCCTTCCATGGTCGTGGAAGGGAGCTTTTATAAAAATTTCTTAAGGCTTGCTGTCATGGCCAATTAGGGGGTGAAAAGTGATGCTTAGGTGGAGGGCAGAGAGGCTCTAATATTTGATTTGGATGAGGTGGCCTCTAGGTTTGAAATGGGTTTGATTCCATGGGGGTGGCTCATAGTTTTGGTGTTTTCACACCACTAGACTGGTCGGCCAGGCAAGGGGAGGTGGCTAGGTGGTCAGGCGAGCCAAGGGAATATGTCACAACAATTAAATGAGTTAAGGTTTAGTTTTGGCAAAAATATCCAAGGCTTAAGCAAATATGGAATCAAAATCCCATGATTTAGGGGAAATTTGGTCCATGTCTTAGCTTAGGTGGTTTTATGAGGTTTAGCTTGGTCAATAGAGTCCAACTAATGGCTGTGGAGTCATTAATTTGGTGACTTTGGGGTGGTTAGACTAATTTTAGTGCATGGGTCCAATGTGGGTTCAAATGACAAAAAATTGGGTTTGGGCTAGGCTAGCCATGTAAATTGACCCAATTTATTGATGAATTTGATGTAGGTGATTGTAATGAACAATTTTGGTGAAGGATTGAAAGGATTTTGAGTTCAATTGGGGGGTTAATTTGGAGGATTTTTGAAATTTGGTCAATTTGGGCATGTTGGGCTAGACTTGGGTCTAGATTGGGATAAGCTTGGAATTTGGCTCAATTGAATGGTCCAAATGATCAAAGGAGATGTTATAAAGATTTTTTATGAAGGAATGGAATGGAAATTTTGGGGCTAAGACAGTCAATTTGGTGAAATTTGGAGGCATAGCCAATTTGGGGCTTTTGACCTAAGCTGAAATTAAATGAAATTTAGGCTTCAAAAAGGCTAATTGAAGGTCAATTTTGATGTTTATGAATGTTATGAAGAGTTTAGGACCCAAATTGAGACCAATGGAGTAGGCCATGTGGTTTAATTTGGTGGACCAAGTCATAGGGACAAAATTGGGGGTTTTGATTTAGATCAAAATTAGGCTCAAATCATGGGCCAATTGAGCGTGGATTTCTATTAGATTGGTCATATGAAAGGTAAATTTGGGTTTATGATTGATATTGGGGGAGATTGGGACCAATTTGATGGACATTTGAAGTGGATTTGGGAAAATTTGGCCTTTAAAGGCAGTTTGGGGGTTTTGGTCAAAGATAATAAAATTGGCCAAATTGGGTTATGTGGTAGTTGAGAAAAGTGAAATTGGGAATATTTGGAGTAATTTGAAAATTTTAGGGATTTTTTTTGGAATTTTTGAAATTTTACGCTAAGAAGGGGTATTTTGGTAATTTGACATTTTTTGGAGATTTTAGGTAACTTGGATATTTTTCAAAAGGTTTGAAATGATTTTTGAAAAAAATTGGGTATTTGGGATCAATTTGGAAATTTTGGCTAGATTTAGGGTTTCAAGGGTACTTAGGTAATTTGGGGCAGTTTAGAGGCAAAAGGCTAAGTTGGGTATTTTGGTAGAGTTGAGGTGCCAACCACCATAAATAAGACATGGATTAGTAGAAACCACATTTGGGTCCTTTATGTAGTTGTCTTAGCTAAAACCCTAGCATATGGCCAGTGGTTTTAGGGGACCATCTACATGAGTATCCAAAACAATCAAGGGATCAAGGTTAAAAAATTTTGGGATTGTATTTATGAGTGGTTGTGAGTGAGGTGATTGCTAGTGAGTGTCTTAGCTTTAGACCAACACCCATGGTCAACCCTAAGGTCCAACAGTCCTATGGGAACTCTCGTTGAGCTCCCTCATAATGACCCCACCTACTAAGTGCTAGAGGTTAGGACCAATATGTAGAGCTTCAAGTTGAATAAAGAGGAGTTTAGAATTTCTAATGGTGAGGGTTCCTTTTCTAGTTTTCTAGGAGTAATCAACAGGAAGTCCTATGGCTAGACCTTAGGCTACTAGAGAGGAAAACTAAACCTCAACCAAAAGTGAGGTCAACAAATGGACCCCCAATAGGTGTGGTGTGCTGGGCAAAGCACACCGCGCGTATTGGCGTTCACCGGCAAGATCAACAAAACTAATACAAACTCCTAAGTCGAGAGACATAGAAGGAGTGTGGGATTGTGAGTGCTATTTGCTTCCTCTAGGGAATATAGCAAGTGAATATTTGATCAAAGTCAAGAAGTAGGGACTCGCTGGGGATTGGAGAGTGGGTTCTATGTTATCAGATTTTAGGAATTTGTAGAGGATGAGAGTCAGTGTGTAAGTGTTAACTCCGGGGTGGGATTTAAAATTCAAGTATTAATTTTAGAAGAGGGTCGGCAGTTAAGGACCAATCATGAAAAGAGAGGAATCAGAAGTTAGGGATTAATTCCAGGATCAATCACAAGAGAGAATGTCAAAAAGTAGGGAACAACCTCAAAAGGGTGAATCAAAGGTTAAGGACTGATTCTAAAATGAGAATTGAAAGTTAATTCTCAGAAAAGAGCGTCGGAAGGTAGGGACCGACCTCAAAAGGGTGAATCAGAAATTAGGGATTGATTCGAAAATGAGAATTAAAAGGCAAGGATCAAACTCAAAAAGAGAGTGTCGGAAGGTAAGGGCTGACCTCAAAAGTGTGAATCAGAAATTAGGGACTCATTCGAAAAAGAGAATTGAAAGGTAGGGATCAATCTCAAAAGAGAGCACCGGAAGGTAAGGACCAACCTCAAAAGTGTGAATAAAAAATTTGGGAATGATTTGAAAATGAGAATTTAAAGGTAGTGATCAATCTCAAAAGAGAGCGTCAGAAGGTAAGAACTGACCTCAAAAGTGTGAATAAAAAATTAGGGACTGATTCAAAAATGAGAATTGAAAGGTAGTGATCAATCTCAAAAGAGAGCGTCAGAAGGTAAGGACCGACCTCGAAAGTGTGAATCAGAAATTATGGACTGATTCAAAAATGAGAATTGAAAGGTAGGGATCAATCTCAAAAGAGAGCGTCGGAAGGTAAGGACCAACCTAAAAAATGTGAATCAGAAATTAGTGGCTGATTTAAAAATGAGAATTGAAAGGTAGGGATCAATCTTAAAAGAGAGTGTCATAAGGTAAGGACCGACCTCGAAAGTGTGAATAACAAATTAGGGACTGATTCGAAAATGAGAATTGAAAGGTAGGGATCAATCTCAAAAGAGAACGTCGGAAGGTAAGAACCGACCTCAAAAGTAGTGAATCAACAATTAGGGATTGATTCAAAAATGAGAATTGAAAGGTAGTGATCAATCTCAAAAGAGAGTGTCGGAAGGTAAGGACCGACCTCAAAAGTAGTGAATCAGAAATTAGGGACTGATTCAAAAATGAGAATTGAAAGGTAGTGATCAATCTCAAAGAGAGCGTCAAAAGGTAAAGACCGACCTCAAAAGTATGAATCCGAAATTAGGGACTGATTCAAAAATGAGAATTGAAAGATAGGGATCAATCTCAAAAGAGAGCGTCGGGAGGTAATGACCTACTTCGAAAGTGTGAATCAGAAATTAGGGACTGATTTGAAAATGAGAATTCTACAAAGATTATAGTGTTTAATTTAAAGACATGTGATGTATGAAAAGGTTGACATTATTGAAGAGGATTTGTGAAAATTTATGAGTTTTTGTACAAAATATGAAATTCCTCGGGGATGTGAAGAGAATTAGTGTAGACAAAGATAGTTGTGTTGCGCGAGCAAAGAGTAAGAGACCTTAAAGTCGGGAGAGTCCACTCAACAGATTTATTTTCTTTTCTTGTTGTTTTTATCACATTTAATTTTTCAAAATATGTTTTCAAAATTTGATTTTATTTTGTTGTTTTCTCAAAAAGAGAGTTTTTTTTTATTTGTTGGTTATTTTTGTTTAAATTTTATTAAAAAAATTTTGTTTGTTGTTTTGTTCTTTGTTTGTTGTAATTTTGAACCAACGTGTGGTTCGTGACTTCCATCCATCGCACAAAAGACAATTGAAAAAAAGACACATTTCTAAAAGAAACTTCATTAATCTGCTCCAACAAAATGTTACAGATCAAGTGTAGGCCAAAGCCTCAAAAGGTACAATACGTAGAATGCATCAAAGTACATCCAAAATATCTCATGCCAAGTATACATTATAGGCTGAGCATCTCTGATACATATCACATTGCTGTAATGTAGTAAAGTAGAAAGGAATCCTCTGACTATCTATTCCTACTGTGACAAGCTCCTAATCGAGCTGACCTTCTAAGCTACACTTCAGGACAAGAGTTCCCTTCGCATGTGCTCAGAGGTGCAACCCTCTTATAGCTCGTAAGGTAGTAGTTCCTCCAGTTCTGGATCTGGTTGAAATCCATGCGACATCTTGTTATTTTCTATCTGTCGGAAAGTTGCGGACACCCTGCGGTGTTGCACTCCTGAAATGCAATGCTTGGCAACATATGCATCGTTGCCTTTAAGAACAAGCACTGAGCCAACTGGTAGGGAATCTCCACAGAGCCTTTGAACTCACCAAGGCCGATGACGTTAATTTCTTTCCCAAATAAGATGTTGCTTTTACTCATGAATGAGACCGTACAAAAAAGTCTCACGAAGTCATGATGGTCTATATGTGGAGGAATGCAACCTCCCTCGTTGTAGATGTTGATAATACAACTATTTTGAATGTAGGTAGCAAGCAGAATACTCCATCTGAACATTCTTTTGATCATCCACTTTATCATTGGCGGTAGTGGATCTACTTGATCATGTCTGAGGATCCCAGGCAGATTCCCCTGTCTATCATTTGTAAAGTTTTAGCAGCAGCCACACTGGATAGTAATCCTCCCTTTTCCTTGCATCTATTTCTTCAGCTCAGAATAGGTCCTTTCCATAAGTAAACCTGCTCGACCTTTGTCCCTTAGGTAAAAACTGCAGTTAAGAATACTTTGTTCGTCAGTCTCTGAGAAAACTCTGGTATACAGTTCTAATCCCTTCAGTATGTTGATGAATTTTCCTTGTACTTTTTCATAGAACTTGAAGTCTCTTTTGTTTACTTTGCTCATTTTATAATATTCCACCGTATTGGGAGTTGGCAATTGTTGAGGGTATTCTCTTATTTGAACATCAGCGGGAACCCAAGCTAGTGTTGTCTCTGGCTCTAACGGAATGTACGATTCTACGTCTGGCAAGACGTTTGGCTCTGTATCCCTCAGAACATATGACTCTGCATCCATTTGGACATACGGCTCTCCCTCTATCAGGTAATCGGGGTTCTGAGATCCATCATCGATAGATGCATATTCTTCTAATGTGCTGTAATGCTGTAGGTGTAGGACGTTGCAGTCCTGACACTCCACGAATGCCCCCTTAGCTGAAGCTCGTGTAGGTATTTTGGCATTGCAAGTAGGGCAACATGTACACAGAACATCTGAAGCTGGAAGTATCTTTGGCTTTGTAACAAACTCGGGCTCCTTATCCGTAGTGGGCTGGCTGGAGGAGGTCTCTTTCATGCCCGGATCATAAATATGTCCCTCAGGAATTGGAGTGAGCAAGTTGCCTGCCTCTTTCTGGCGTCTCTTCTCTTCTCTCAAGAAAGCTCTCCAATTGTGTCGGCTGGCGTTTCTTTATTATGTTCTTTGCAGTGGAGCAAATGGTATCCTTTCATTATCAGCAGAAACTAGGCCCCTGGTCGACGTAGCTATCATGGATGGTAAATGGCTTGGCCCCTCCATTGGGTCCTATTGTACCATCACGTTCTTTCCTTTTAGTGACGCACTGTCTTTGGTGTCCACCCTTAGTAGTGAAGGCAACCCTTCCTTTTCTCTTTGACTGATGAAATTCATTAAAGGCCCCTCGTAATCCATGCCGACTTGGTTTGATTCCATGTCAAAATCTATAGTGCCACCTTGCGGCGCCATTTCTTCATTTAGTGCAAGATTCCAGCCATCTTTAAAGGCGAAGATTAGCTTCTGGCCTGACATTTCTCTGCAGACGACAGAAAAAATGTTAGTGGGCCAAAACTTAACGTGAATAAGAACCAAACAAAGTATTTATTAAAGGAATTATTATTTTTATTTATTTTGGTGAAGAGATTGTTTATTTATGTGTGAATTTTGTTTAAATTAGTAGCCTATTAAGTTTGAAAAGAGAAAATTGAGGTGTGTAATTTTCAAAAACTATTTTTTTATTATGTTTAGGGTAATTTTGTTACAAAAATTTTAGACTCGGTCACAGATGTTTGGCCACATAGATAACCCCAAAACAATCAAAATTTCAAATTTCAAATCAAGCGAAGGCAAGCAATGTTAGGTTGCATAGTATGTCTTCAGGTATCATCTATTGATTGGTAGCATGGGTCTTTCGTCCTGGAAGTCTACTAACTGGTAGGCTCCTTCTGCATAAACCTTTTCAACGACAAATGGTCCCTCCCAAGTTGGCTCGAAGTTTCCACCTATCTTGCGCCATGTAAGAATAGACCTTTTGAGCTCGAGGACAAGGTCACCAATTTTAAATGTCCTTGGGCGGACCAATTTGTCATGAGCTTGTACCATCTTTGCCTGGTAAAGTTCCAGATGTTGTTGTGCTTCAAGTCGTTTTCCTTCCAAACTCTCTAGTTCCTCGAGTCTGAGCTTTGCATTTTCTTATGTTTTGAGCTGGTTGGCAATTGCGACTCTGAGAGACAGTGTTTGAATTTCTAATGGTAGCACGACATCAGACCCATACACGATCATGTAGGGTGTACACTGAGTGGGAGTCCTGAACGTTGTCTGGTTGGCCCACAAAGCTTTTAACAGTTTGTTGTGCAATCCCTTTTGTTTTCATCTAGTGTTTTCTTTAAAATTTGTACCACTATTTTGTTGAAGGCTTCAGCCAATCCATTTGTTATGGGATAGTAAATTGAAGAGTATCTCCAATCTATCCCATGTCTTTTGACAAAATTGTTGATTTTGGTGCTTTTAAAGGCTGTCTCATTATCAAAAATTATTCTTCGTGATACTCCAAAATGGTAGATGATTTGGCTTTTGAAGAATTGAAGAACATGCTGTGACGTAACCTCTCATAACGGTACTGCTTCTACCCATTTGGAGAAGTAATAAGTAGCAGCAAGTATAAAGATGTGTCCTTTGGAGGATGGAGGGTCTATCGGACCTATTATGTCCGTTCCCCAACACTCGAATGACCACAAGGCAACGATTGGGTGTAGCACATTCAGAGGTTGGTGTAAGACCACCCCATGCACTTGGCACTGGTGACATTTTCTGGTTGTATCTATGCAGTCGGACATCATTGCTGGCCAATAATATCCGAGTCTCTTAATCTTCATTTTCATTTTTGGTCCTGACTGATGAGTGCCACACAATCCGACATGTACTTCTTTGATAATATTTTGGACTTCGGCTTTGCTTAGGGATTGTAGCCACATTTGTCTGAACAATCTTCTATAGAGGACATCACCTACTAGAGCGTACGACATAGCCCTCTTTGTAATGTGATGTGCTTCAGACTTGTCTTCCAGCAATTTTCCAGTATGCAAATATTCTATTAATGGTTTGCACCAATGTTTGTTGATATCCGCAACTGTAATAGTTGTTTCTTCTTTTCTAAGCTTGTCTAGAGTGTTGAGGTCGATTTGAGACAGAACTTGTCTTCCTTGTACTGTGATTTCAATGGAATCCTCCGGGGGACACGCCAGCTCCTTAGCGAGTGTTGCTAGAGCGTCGGCATGGGTATTATCTCCCCGAGGAATCTGGTAGAAAGTCACGTAGGGGATTTACTCTAGTAGCTTCATCACATATCAGTGGTATTCTGCTAGTCATGGTTTCAGAATTTTGTATTGTCCACCTACTTGCTGAATGACGAGTTGGGAGACATCGTAGATGACAATGATTGTTATATCCATTGAGATTTCCAACTCTAATCTGGTGATCAAAGCTTCATATTCTGCTTCATTGTTGGTTCACGGCTTTGTCAGGTGGTATGAGAACGTCAACATACCCTTATCTGACGTGATAAAAATCAAACCAATCCCTGCTTTGCCTGGTATGATTGTGCCTGATCCTTTGTCTTTCCTGCTGATGAAGCTTTGTCGAAGTACATCTCCCAGCATTGCGCACTGGAGAATTCCATTTGTAGTATTTGCTCGTCTGGTAATTCGTCATTGAGAGGGTAACCAGCTGGCAGAGGGTGTGCAGCGAGAAAGTCTGCTAGAAACATTCCCTTGATAGCACGGAGGGGAACAAAAGTTATATCGAATTGCAATAAGATCATCAACCATCTTCTTAGACGTTCGGAGAGTGTTGGTCGGGTCATCAAATATTGCAACGTATTAACTTTAAAAATAGGGTAATTTTATGAGAGGCATGTAATGTCTAAGCTTTTGGGCGGCAAAAATTAACGCCAGACAATGCTTCTCAATAGGTGGATACATTACTTCCATCGGTATTAGACGACGACTTAAGTAGTAGAGTGCATTTTATTTATCCTCATCATTGACTTGAGTTAAGAGGGTTCCAAGAGAGTCATCTAGAGCCGTGGTATAGAGTATCAAGGGTTTCCCTTGGATAAGGGCTGCCAAAACGGGAGGTGTCATTAAATATTGTTTAACATCTTCAAAGACCCGCTGGCATTTCCCTTCCCAAATAAATTTGACATCCTTTTTAATTAATGCCGAGAAGGGCTGACAACTACCTGAGAGATTAGAAATAAAGCGTCTCAGATATGCCAACTTCCTCTGAAGGAATGTAGTTGTTTTAAGGTTTTAGGAGGAGGCATTTCCAAGTTAGCTTTAATCTTGTCTAGGTCGATCTCAATTCCCCGATGACGAACAACGAATCTCATAAATTTCCCAGAGGTAAGCCAAAGGCACACTTTAAGGGATTAATTTTAAGGTCATATCGGTGTAACCGTTCGAACACGATCCTCAAATCGCACAAATGATCTATTTTTTGTTTGCTTCTGAGGACCAAATCATCCACGTAGCATTCTACTTGATTGTGAATGAGGTCGTCAAAATTTTTCGTCATTACACGTTGATATGTTGCTCCGGCATTCTTTAACCAAAATGACATCACTGTGTAGCAGAAAATTCCGATCAGTGTCCTTAAGGCTGTAAGTGATGCATCCTCAGGAGCCATCTTGATTTGGTTGTATCCCAATGATATGTCCATGAAAGAGAAAATTTCATGTGTAGAAGCAATATCCACCATCATTTCTGGTATTGGTAGTGGAAACTCGTCTTTCGGACATGCTTTGTTTAGATCTCTGAAGTCGACGGAAACACAAATTTGTCCATTTTTCTTCTTAACAGGTACAATATTGTCTAATCATGTGGGGTATTGCTCTTTTTTTACAAAGTTAGCGTCTATTAATTTCTTTACCTCGGCAATGACTTGTTGCTCTATTTCAAGGTGCATTCTTCTTGGAGCTTGTTTTACTAGGGTTATATTTTTATCTACCCCAAGTTTATGAACTGAAACATCTGCAGACAGTCCTGACATTTCATCATAGTTCCATGTGAAGCAATCTTTGAATTTTGTTAATAATTTGATCAACCGTAGAGATTCTTCATCGTTGAGTAGAGAGCTTATAAATGTAGGTCGAGGTTGTTCTTCAGTCCTGAGGTTAATTTCCTTTAATTCATCAACTGTTGCTTTAATTTTCTCCTCAAATCTTGGCAGAGCAACTTTTATCAGTTGATCAGTATAATCATCTTCTATATCGAGGCAATCCTCTTCTGATTCACTAGTAACAACCATAAAAAATTTTGAATCATCGACTGGTCCGACTGTACCAAATTCGAGATCCTCTTTGAGTTTGGAGTTCAACTTTTAACACTCCATAACTTTTCAAAAAGTTGTAACTTATCTTTTGGCATTTGTTTTGGCAAATGTCCTTGTTGATTAACATTTGTACGTAAGGCAAAAAGTAACCAAAAGGCAATTCCATTAATTCATTAGGATCATCATCCAAATTTGCATGATTTTCAAGATTGGTAGAGGTAGAGTCACAGTAGAATTTGATCGGCTTTGAACCAACATTACAGACTTCCTTGACCTCTAAACTCTTGACCTTTTGAGAGAGGATCAGAGCAAGTGTCATAGTATTCACATGGTGGTTTATCCGATCGTACATCTTCTCATATTAGCTTTTTTCTACATCTTCTAAGGATATCTAGTATTGAGGTTTACTGTATTTTGTCATCATTATTTCATCTTCAAAACTATCTTCATCACCAATGTTGATGGTTGGCCTAGTCCGTTCAACGATTAAGTTGGTTCTTGCTCGTCCACATCCCCGGCCTCAACCTCAGGTGCGCAAACTAAAATAACCTCCACCAACCTACTGTAAGAGAGTAGTGGAAGATCACCGAAGTGGAGTTGAATGGCCCTGCCATTGTACTTCTTCTGGATCTTTACTTTTTTTGGATGCAATTTCAAGAGAAGACAATTTTCTTTGGAGGCGTATAGTAGGTAGCATCTTCATGAATGCCAACTTCATGAACTGAAAAATGGTTGTAGATCTCCTTTGATGTAATGTTCTTGTCATTCTTTATAGTACTTGATGCATTAGTGTAGAGACAATGGAACCATGTTGTGTTCATGAATCCATGGTCAACCAAGTAGAGCATTGAAAGAGGTCTCAGCGTTGATGATATGAAATTTGGCGGTTGTTGCTAGTTCTCCAACCTTTGTAAGCAATGTAATCGATCTAAGGGCTCTTTCTCCCTTTTGGTTGAATCATCTTAACATCATTTTATCGGCCGTAAGCTCCTGAGCTTCAAATGTACAAATAGACCAATGTTCGTAGATTCATCAAGTTGAGTGATGCTCCAGGATCTACTAAAACTCTGGACAACACAAATCCGCTGATGTTGACGGAGATGTAGAGTCGTTGGTTGTGGTCGGCGGTACCGAGCAACAAATCTTCATCTGTGAAGGTTACCCCAAGTTGTTCTTTCAACGAGCAAACTTCAACTGAGGATGTGCTGGCCAACTAAGCTAAGGAAATCTTTAGGTCGAGAAATGCTGTAACCAGAGACTCTCTCATCTCCTTTGAAAGGATCAAAGCTTCATAGATGCTTAATCGGGTCGAAAACTTCCTAAGATGAGCAAGCACGTTGTAATCCACTTTATGTGGTGCTCCAATTTTCACTTGGTTGTGTGGTTCTTCTACTGGTGAACATAGAGGTAGTTCTTCTCAAGTTACTATTTGTTTTCCTTTATCCACTGGAGCTGTTCTTGGGGGTAACACTTTCCCGCTCCTTAAGTTTATTTCTGTAATTTCTTCTTTCTAAGGTACCTTTGTTGAATTTGTTGGTGTTTCTTCTTTGTCGGAAAGATCTAAGTTGATGTCATGCGGTGTACCGTGGTGCTCGAGGATTGTCTCCTCAATTCCAGTGCTATCGTAGCTGGTATCGTTGATGTCTTCTTCAGTCTTGTTAGCGAGTTCGTCAGTCTCAAGTACGATTTGAGGATAATTTTGGGAATAGAGATCGAAGTTAGATTGGTCATAATTAATTACGTTATCACTAGAAATAGTTAAAGCGTAGCCGAAATCATGATCATTATATTCATAAGACCCCGGAGAGGCAAAAAGATAATCTATAAGGTTAGGGATTTGAGGATTTTCTTCCTTGAATCCGAGACAACAAATCTAGCAGAGGCAGCCCCTATCCTACCCCTCCGTGCTATCAATCTTCATGGTAGTGTTCTTCTTCTTCTTTATTATTGATGATGACAGATCTTGTGGTGAAATCTTCATCTCGGGTTTGGCATACTGATGACTCTCAACGGAAATTTGTTTTGACACGCTCTGGATTTGGTTCAATATTTTCTTTGATGATTTTCTCCAAACTGCACTCCATCCATCTTTTCCAGTGTATGTGGAAGATTATTTCGATGAATTCTGGATTTGAATTAGGACCCTCTTGAGTTTTTCCCAAGTCATACTCCATCCATCTTCTTCAGTGTATGGATTAATCGGAGAGATTGGTTCAGTCGAAATCATATTTATAGAACCATTTCGGGTTCTTTTAAATATTCTTTCGGTATCGTTATATTCCCTTCTTTAAGATTCTTTTCAAGCTAATCCTTAAAGATGAAGCATTCTTCTATAATGTGTCTGAGCAATCGGTGGCACGAGTAATAATTTGGTTGATCTTTCTAGTCAACTTCCTCGAGCTTCTTTGGTTCTGGTAGTCTGAACTCAGGCTTCTTCATCAAACTTCTGAACATTTTGGATAGGACTTCTTATTTGAAAGAATACACCATTTTCATTCGTTCTTCCAGAGATATTCTCTTATTCCCTGTCCGAGGTGACCCTTCTTGAGGTGGTCGTTGGCTGGATTGGCTATTCTGTTTCTAAGCCTGCTGGGATGAAAACTGACGAGGATTTTCTTCATATATCTTTATTGGCTGTTTTCCTTTTTCAACAGTTGCTACTGTTTCTGATTTCTTTTCAAACACTCTGGTTGCCTTGGACTTCTCGTGTGAATCCATATGTTTGATTTCTTCTTGAAGATTGCTGGCTTTACTGAGTAGTTTCTTGAAGGATTTGATGGTGAGTCCCTTGAGCATGAAAGCTACTGGGCCATGAATACTTTTGAGTAAAATCTCAATTACATGATGTTTCTGTAGCTGAGGTTTACACTTCATGCTAAGATTTCTCCACCTCAAGATGTAATCCACCAAAGTCTCATTGAGCTTTTGCTTTTCCATCATGAGCTCTACTATAGACACATGATGTTGCACTTCGGAAAATATTTTCACAAATAATTGTTCCAGCTCGGCAAATGTCTTTACTGATCCGCTGGGCAAATCAGCATACCAATTGAAGGCGATTCCTGACAGGCTGCTGACAAACAGTTGGAAGAGCAAAGCTTCGTTATTTCTTATGTTGCCACAACTGGCTTAGAAGTGTGCTAGATGTTGTCTGGGATTTCCAGTTCTATCAAATATTTTAAAGTTTGGGGCCATGAAACCCTTGGGAAAGGGTACAACATCAAATTCTTCCGGGTAAGGTCTACCCTTTAGAATCAATGCACCGCCCTTAGATTGGGTTAAATCCTCCCTAACTTGCTCGACCATTTGCTTAAATTCTTTCTCCAGTATGGTGCCTAATGGAGAATCCTTCTTTTGTTGCTCATCTATGTTTGCCGAGACAACTTCTCTTCTTTCATTTGTAATGTGTATTATCTCCGGTTGGTTGACATCTGGAGATGCTAGTTGCAGTGCTTGTGATTGCCCTTGAATGGTGGCCATGGCGGTCATGGCTGCGGCTATCTCTTCTATCATTTACTTCAGTTGACTGAATTTTTCATCCCTTAGGAGAACAGCCCTACGCAGCTCATCTACGGCTTTCTCTTCGATGAGAGGTTGAGCCTCGCGCTCATATGTAGCGGCTCTGGTTTCAATGACATGGACATCCATGAAATCCTCTTCAAGTCAGTCATTATAGTAAAAATCTTCATCATTGTTGTCGATGGAAACTCCATGTTCCCGAGCCAACTCAGAAATCTCGGCCTTGACCTTTTCAACTGGGGGACCCTACTGGACCTCTTCCTCTTACTCTTCCATTTCACTAGCAATTGCTATGACGATGTCATATACTTCGGACCCTAGCTTCATTCCATGATCTTGCTCTGCGACCTTGAGTATCCATAACTTTTTCTTTGACGATGAGCCTCAGGACGGGGTGTCCTAGCAGCAACATCGGTATGTCAAGGAAGAGTATGCTCCCCGTGGTGCAGACCAGTTACAATATCGGGTAATTTCTTCATCTTTTCCTTCAGAATTTTAGGAATGTCTTTGAAGTGGGTGATTAGTAGGATTCTCGGACCCAGTCTTAACTTAACCGGTCGACAGTCTGTGGTCCTGGTAGCGGTAGAATCTGTGGTGACAATAACAGTGTCAACTCTGCTTCCCAAGTGGAACCAGATGGGAATACGAGCAAGCAAATCTTTAGTCAACCTTTGAGGTCATTTGGCAGGCTTGATGACTTTTAAAATTTCTTTCTTTATGCGAGGGGAAATTGCACGTCCCACTCATTTAAGTAGTTCACTCACTGAACAACCTTCTTTGGCGGCTAACCTCTGAAAGATTGAACTGACTCGGGTGATGGGAGTATGTTTTTTTTCTCTCGACACCCTGTCCATGAAGTGATGGTAATGCAACGGTGATTTTTTGGATACTCTCGTATCCATCAGTATCCATTAAAGGATGGAATATACTTGCCTGCAGAAGTGGATATACTTCCGGCAATTCTAACTCCTTTTGGTGAGGATCTTCCTCGACAGGTATTTCCTTAGGAGTCTGGGCTTTAGTGGCCCTCCGAACCCTCCTGCTACTATTTCTCTTTTGATTTCGGATTAGCGGTGCAGCCTTTGAACTTGATCCGATTTCAAATACTGATGGTGGGAAAGCTAATCCCTCAGTCGGATCTTCAATGATCATTACTTCTTTCCCCTTAGCAACAGCGGGGATAGCAGGCTTGGTAGGTGCCATAGCGATAGTAGTCTTGGCTTTCTTGTAGGAAGGGAAGTCCTGAAGATAGTTCAAGTTGAACTCAACAGACGGTTCCTAAAATTCTGGAGTGGTCACTTTCATCACGACGAACAGAGCCTTCCCGAGGATAACCTCGAGGTCTTCAAATTCGGCTCCGAACTTGATGGTGGGAGCAACGTTGAGGACTTCATGCCTTGTCGGCAAGTTGCAAGAAAAAGTCAGCGTTGGGTAGTCCATTGCAACAGCTTTAAAATAACAAGTTTTGGGGTTAGTTATATGGCTAAAACCTTGTAATCTTTAGTGCAAGCACTAAAAATTAACAGAGGTTGATCTGTAGATCGGGTAAATTTTAGTTTACAGGAATTTCAAAATTTTTAGTAAAAAGGTAATTTGAAAGTAGAAAAATTTAATTAATTTTGAAGCACGCACAACACAACACAATTTGATTTAATTTATAAAATAGCAAATTAGATTTGGAAGGGAGGTATGAAGTGTTTAGGACCCAGTGCGGGACCCATTTAATAACTCACAATGCCCAGGTGGAACTAGTCCACCGACACACCTATTGGGATCCGACCCCATATGAAGATTTAAAGAGTCCTTAATGGCCTCCTGAACCTCTCTGCCCAAAGGTGATTGAACAGACAGTCCTGAAGTCCAAAGAGTTGGTCATACTTTTCTAAGATAGAAATGGGTAAAATATGTCAACGGAAGAAGGGTAATTTTGTCTAAGAGGGACATCGACATATTACCAATTTATGAAGATAGTACTTTCCTGATTTAAAAGGAAAGAGAAACTTGTCTCCAACGGAGTCGCCAGAAGCTGTCGACACTATTTTGGTTTGGGGAGTTTCTCGTAAGAAGCCGTCGGTCACCAGAATTGAAATCTCGTCACCCGCTTTGGAAGGACATTATAATTTAAAATTATATATAAGTTTTTTTAAAAATATGAAATCAAACTGTCCCAATATTTTTCATAGTTTAAATGAAAGAGCGATGTACCTCAAACCCTATATCTATCCCAAAGGATAAACACCACACTTGAGGGTGAGGCTCGATCAAACAAATTAAGAAATGTATGATGTTCGTTTGGTTTGTGAAATCATTTAATTTGCCGATAATTTCTCCTATTTAATATGAAGAATTAAATACGTTTTATATGAAGCTGGGTTAGGACAGTTCCCCTATTTAATACAAATAATTAAATAGGGTTTATTTTAAGCTGGGTTCGGAAAACCTTTTCCTCTATTTAATATGAAAATTTAAATAGAGTTTATTTTAGGCTGGGTTCGGAAAAGCTTCTCTATAAGGGCAAGCCCCTATAGTTAATTACATCTTAAATGATCGAAGTCACCTAAGAAAACTCTAGATAAAAATCAGGAAATATTATCTTCAAGGTGTTCAAAAGGATAGGACTTTTCAATGATATCAGATAAAGAGGTGTGAAATGAAATTGGCTCAAATTTGGAACATTTTGTTTTTGGAATCCAAAGGAGAAAGAACTAGGGAATGTCATGGATCTGGAGGAGAACCTCGGTGACTTCCTGGTCTATCCTATAAGCGAGTGAGAGAGAGGGAGGCCAAGAGAGAAATAATGAGAGAAAGTGTGAAAGGGAGAGATTGTGGGAGGAGAGAGGCATAAAGGAAGAGGAAGTGAGGGAGGAGAGAAGGATAAAGGGAGAGAGAGGAAGTAGAGAGATAAGAGTTTGAGAGAGCGAGAGAGAGCGAGAGAAGAGATGAGAGTAAGAGTAGAAAGAGCGGAAGAGAAATAAGGAGAGAAAGTGATTTAAAAAGAGGATGAGATAGTAAAAAAAATGGAGAGAGAGAGAGATGGTGAGGTAGTGAAGACATAGGAGATCAAGAGCGGCAAGAAACTAATAAAGAGAGGGAGGAGAGAGAGAGAAAGGGAGAGGGAGAGAGAGTGTGTGAGGGAGAGACAAAGAGATAGAGGATGAGAGGAGGGTGTAGAGGGAGAGAGAAGATCGAGAGAGAAAATGATGAGGGAGAAGAGATAGTGCAATAGATTAGGCAAATGATACAGACAAAATAAAGAAGGGAGAATGAGATTGAGAGAGTGAGATAGAACTTTTTGAGAGAGAGAGGGAAAAATAAATGGAGAGAGAGCAAGGAAGAGAGAGGGATATGATAAAGGTAGAGAGTGGAGGGTAGAGAGAGTAGGGGAGAGATAAATTTTGAGAGAGGATGAGACAGAGAGGGGGAGAAAAAGAAGAGCATGAGAGTGAGCTAGAGAGAAGAGAGAGCAAGAGCTAGAGACAAAATAAGAGTGAGTGAAAGTGTAAGAGTGTAAGAGAGGTGGGGGAGAGGAGACAGAAAGATGAACAGAGAAAGTTGGTGAAGAAGGAAGAGAATGTAAGAGAGAGAATGAGATGAAGAGGGAGAGAGATAGTGAGATATGGAGATAGAGAATAGCGAGTGAGTGAGAGACAGATATAGTAAGAGGGAGAGAGCAAGAAAGTGATTGTGAGTGATATTTGAAGTGAGAGAGATAGTTGGAGTGAGAGGGTAAGATAAAGAATAGTAAGAAAGAGTGAGAGAGAGAGAGATAAGGAAGAGAGGAAGACAAGGAAAGGGAGAGTGAGATCGAATCTACAAGAGAGAGTGGGAGAGAGAAAGAGAAAGGGAGAGTGAGTGAGGGAGTGGGAACAAAAGTGGAGAGAGAGTGTGTGAGCAAGAGAAAGTGAGCATGAGTGTGAGAGAGAAAGAGAGTATGAAAAAGAGATGGTGTGGGAGCGAGAGAATTAGGGAGAGGAGGGGAGGGAGGGAAAGATAGTGAGAGAGAGAAAGAGAGAGACACTGTGAGAGTGATAGTTAGAGAGAATGGAAGGGAGAGATAGATAGGGGAGAGTGGGTGGGCGTGAAAGAGGGAGAAAAAAATAGAAAGAGAAAAATTGAAAGAGAGAGTAGGAACAAGAAACTATAAGAGAGATGGGGAGAGAGGGAGATGGAGAGAGGGATAGAGATCTGGACAATGAAAGATAGAAAAAAATAGTGAAATATAGAGGGATAGAGAGAAGAATAAGATGAGAGAGAGAGGGAAGGAGAGTTAGAATGAAGTAGAAGTGAGAGTGTGTGTGAGATAAAAATGAGTTAGAGATAGGAAGCGAGAGAAACAAGAGAACAAGAGCAAGAGAGAAAGAGAAAGGTAGGTAGAGAAGGATAGAGAGTGCGACAAAAAAGTGGAAGAAGAAGGGAGAGAAGAAAGAGGCAGGTGAGCAAAAGAAAGAGCCAGAGAAGGTAGGAAAGAGAAAGATGTGAGAGGAACGAGAAATGCTAGAGAAGGTGGTAGAGAGAGAGATGGAAAGAAAAGAAAGGGAGTGAGGGAGTGAAGAGAAAGAGAGAAAATTAGTGAAATAGAAGAGATACAGTGAGAGAGAGGGAGAAGTACTAGAGAGATCAAGAGAGAGAAATAAATGAGAGAGGGAAAGAAAAAGAGAGCTAGGGTGATAGAGAGAAGTAGAAGAAATAATAAAGGAAGGGAGTGAGGGAGAGATGAAGAAGAAAGAAGAGAGAGTTAGAGTGAGACAGAGAGGGAGAGGGAAAGAAAGAGAGTGGAGGTGAGGCAGTGTGGTAGATAGAGGGAGAGAGGGATAAGAGCAAGATAAAGAGCAATAAGTACTGAAAGAGAGAGAAAAATAGAGTGAGAGTGAGAAAAAGGTACAAAGTGTGAGAAATGAAGAAATAAAAAAAGTGAGAGAGAGAAGGTCGGCGAGTGATTGAAGGCTTGCGAGAGTGGAATATTGGGAGAGAGGGAGAGAAGAAGAGATATATCAATAAATAATGTGAGAGAAAGGGAGAGTGATGGATAGATGGAGCAAGAGGTACAGAGAAATATATGAGAGAGCGAGAGAGAGTTTGGGATAGGAATCAAGAGAAAGTGAGAGGAATAGAAAAAAACTATAAGGTAAAGTTTGTGATGGTTTGAATGAGGAGAGAAAAAAATTGTGGGATGAAAAGAGAGCAAGAAAGAGAGATAGAGAGTGATGCAAATGATAGCATGGATAGCAATGACACGGCTTCAAGAGAAGATTTAATTCAAGTTCCGTGTGAGCCAATTACTAGATGCCGTACAAAGAGGGTGAAAGAAGCTCTTAATGGGTTAGTCCAGGAGGCTTGGACTCAAGCCAATTCATGGGGATCTAAGGAAAAAAAGCCACAAAGATTTATCAACTTATTTCAAGCCCACGGATAAAGGGGTCAAATTATTATGGCTGGATATTTTGTATTTTTCTTGTGGTTTAAGAATAGCGTGCATGCCAACTTGATGTAGTTTCCATTTGTTTTAGAAGATATTTTATCTTCTCTTTTGTTTTCTTGTAAGCTTTAGCCTATATATAGGCCTTATGTTAAATGAGAAGGGGACTTCTGATTCTTGCCAAAAAAAAAACTTGCATTTGGGTTTTCTCCCACGGTTTTCTTAGGATTCCAACGGAACTCTAGGCCATCGCCTAAGGAGTCTTTCCCGACTTATCAAGCGGATTTCCACCCCATTTGTGGCGTCTTCCATTGTACCAAGTTTCTTTCCTCACGTCAAGCATAGGGTTGCAATCTTATACCAACATTCTTTTTTTGCGTTGAGCATTGAGTCAAGGTTTACCTCCATCCATTCATTTTACCGCAGGTTCTACCTATAATTCGGTTTGTTCTAGCCATGGGACTATTTTTATTGTTTGGTTTCTTACATCACATAAGAATTTCCATCAATTCTTTTTGGTTTTGGCATGCACATCCGATTTTCTAATAAAAACATCAATTTCCATGATCCTGTCTTGCATATATGCACATCAGTTTGGTATCAAAGCCTCACGGATCTTGAACACATAATTTTCTTGTTGGGTTTTTTTGTTCTTGTTGGATGTTTCTTTTTTTTTTCTTGGGTAACTGATGAGATTAGTTATTTTCTTTTTTTTCTTATGTCCAATTTTTCATCTATGTCTGAATTTTACTAAGAAATCCAATTTGTTATTTTATTTCGTAATTACTTGTTCAATTAGCTGTTGTCATAATTATTCATATTCGTGTTCTTATTAATATTCAAATCTTTGTTGCTCATGTGATTGTCCTTGTTATTATTATATTAGTTGTTCAATTGATTGTCCAAAGCAATTGTTCTTTTTTATTGTCCATATCCGTGTTCTTGTTTTTGTTCAAATCATCTAGTTCTTAATATTCTTTATGATCAATGTTGTTCTTGATGCGAACTTTTTTTTTTTAATTTTCTTTTCTTTTTATTTTCGATTTTAAAATACAAATCATCTTGATGTGATCATGTTATTTTTATTTCTTTGTTGATATTCTTGTTGTTCTTGATGTGAACTTTTTTCTTTTTCATTTATTGTTATTTTCGTTTCTTGAAATACAAATCATCTTGATGTGATTTTATTTTTTTAATTTCATGTTATTTTTATTTCTTTGTTGATATTCTTATTGTTCTTGATATCATTTCTTGTTCTTGATATGATTGTCCCAATCAGTTTAGTAGTGCTTTTGTTTTGATTCAAGATATCAAAAATTGTATTTCATTATCATCATCCCAATGTTTTGCTTAGCATTTCGGATTTTTCTTATTTGTAGTAATTTAGAATATGATTTGTGTTGTTAATTTTGAATTCTTGCTTAGCTACTTTCATTATAAGTCCCCAATCTTTTTCCAAACGAATTTT
Organism: Phalaenopsis hybrid cultivar; assembly: GCA_002079205.1. Lineage (NCBI taxonomy): Eukaryota > Viridiplantae > Streptophyta > Magnoliopsida > Asparagales > Orchidaceae > Phalaenopsis > Phalaenopsis hybrid cultivar. The sequence goes on along the minus strand of JXCR01144891.1, from coordinate 11,211 downwards.
GAAGAAGAGGACAGACAATTTGCCGTTCCTAATCTCCGATTTCAAGCATTGGTGGGAGAAATGAGAAGAATGATGAGGGTCGCGTTAGAGCAAATTCATGAAAGATTGGAACGAGTAGAGGGAGTAATCTAATAATGACAGCCACGAAATGTTTCTAATCGACAAAGGGAGAGAGTTCCACTGAGAGGAGAGAGGGAGGAGGATGAAGAATATTATGAGGCTGGATTTGATGAAGAGAACAATAGGGATTTATTTGTTGAGAGGAGGCGTTATGGTGGACAAGCTAGAGACATTAGGAATAGATACAATAACAGCTTGGCAGGTATTAAGATGCACATTCCTTCTTTTCAAGGCAAAAACAATCCTGAAGCCTATCTTGAATGGGATAAGAAGATGGAATTAGTGTTCGACTGCCACAAGTATTCTGAAATAAAGAAGGTGAAACTGCCGCCATTGAATCTAGTGATTATGTTATTGTTTGGTGGGATCAATTAATGTTGAGCTGGAGGAGAAATCGAGAACATCCATAGAAACATGAGAAGAAATTAAAGTTGTTATGAGGAAGAGATTTGTGCCAAGCCATTACTATCGAGAATTGTATCAGAAGTTACAAAGGCTTAGGCAAGGTAATCGAAGTGTGGAGGATTACTATCAGGAGATGGAGATTGCTATGATTCGGGCTAATGTAGAAGAGGACCGAGAAGCTACTATGGCTAGATTCCTAAATGATTTAAACTCAGAAATCCAAGATAGAGTGGAAATGCAACATTATGTGGAGTTGGAGGACATGTTACATGTGGCCATTAAGGTAGAGCAACAACTCAAGTGGAGGGGTGGCCCACGTTTTTCAACTAGTGTGGGTTTTTAGAAAAAAAGGGGAAAAACCAATTGCAAAGTCCAAACTCAAGCCAAGACAAGAGACAAATAGCCAAGGAACTCAAGGGAAAATTGACCCTTCTAAATCTAGAAATCGAGACTTAAATGTTTTAAATGTCAAGGCAGAGATCATATAGAGAACCAATGTCCTAACAAAAGAACCATGGTGATAAGGGACAATGGAGAGATTGAGACTGATGAAGAATTAGAAATTGACTCTATACGACCAATAGAGGACATTGAATTTGAAGAATATGTGGTCACATGAGAATTGTTAGTGACAAGAAGGGCTTTAAGTGTGTAGACCAAGGTTGATGGGGGAATTCAAAGAGAAAATATTTTTCACACTAGGCGTCATGTACAAAACAAGGTATGTAGTATGATCATTGATGGAGGAAGCTGTACTAATGCTGCTAGCACTATTTTGGTTGAAGAATTAGGGCTGCCAACCATTAAGCATTCCCGACCTTACAATTTGCAATGGTTTAATGATAGTGGTGAGGTAAAGGTGAACAAGTAGGTTTTGGTCTCATTTTGCATTAGAAAATATGAAGATGAAGTCTTGTGTGATGTAGTACCATTGCAAGCAGGCCATTTGTTATTAGGCCGCCCCTGATAATTTGACCGACGAGTTAAACATGATGGTTTCACTAATAAATACTCATTTGAAGTTTCTCTCTCTCTTTTCCTCTCAACCTCTTTCATTCTTTCTTCTCTCTCTCTTTTAACTCCCTCTCTCTCTCCCTCTTTTTTCTTACTCTTTCTAGCTCTATTTCCATGATTCTACCTCCTTCACTTGTCCCTCTATCTCTCCTTCTCTAATTCCATTGCTCACTCTCTCTCTGTTCCTCTCCCTTAGTTGCTCTTGCTCTCTCTGTCTCTCATCTCTCAAACCCATCTCTTGCAATCTCTACCTATCTCTCTCCCTTCTATAGAATGAACAAACAAGTTAGAGAGACTGAGATTGGGAGGTTAAGAGAATGGTAAAGAGTGGGGGAGAGATAGAGGGAGGGAAAAGAAGGAGAGAGAAATGTAGAGAGGTAAGGCAGAGATGGTAAAAGAGAAAGGGATAGAGAGAGTATGATAAGTGGTTGAAAAAGAAAAGTGAGCAAGGGTCTGACAGAATGAAGGAGAGTGAGGGAGAGAGAGAGTGAGTTGGGGAGGGAGGGAGGGTAGGAGAGAGTATGAGAGAGGGAGTGAGAGATATAGGGAGGGATGAAGTGAGGTAGAGATAGTGTGAGTGGGAGAGAGGGAAAGACTGAGGTAAGACGGAGAGAGGGAGAGAGATAGTTAGAGATTGCAAGAGAGGGGTGTGGAAGAGATGAGAGAGAGCAACTGAGGGAGTGCAAGTGAGAGATTGCAAGAAATGGAATTAGAGAAAGAGAAATATAGAGACAAGAGAAAGAGAATGAAAGATAAAAATAGAGTGAAAAAGGGAAAGAAAAAGGAGAGAAGGAGAGAGTGAAAAAGAGAGAGAAGAAAGATTGAAAGAGGTCGAGAGGGAAAGAGAGAGAAATTGTATGAGAGATCATAGGTAGAGTAGAGATGGGAGGGAGAGGGAAATAGAGAGAGGAAAGGAGATAAAGAGGGGAAGAAAAGGGTAGTAGGGAAGGAGTGTTTGACAATTGGAATGAGGGAGAGATAGAGAAAGGGACAAAAAGTAGGAGAGAGGGCATAAAAGAGAGAGAAAAGTGAGTGACAGAGTGAGAGAGTCATAGAGAGTGAGTGGTGAAAAGAGAGGGATCAAAGGAGAGTGAGATAATGAGATAAAGGATGTGAAAGATGGAGGGAAAGCGATACAGAGAGAGTGTGGGAGTGAGGCAGGGATTAGGGTAGAGAAGATAAAGAGACGAGAGAAAGAGAGAGAGATAGAGGAAGACTGAGAGAGAGATAGATGGAGGGAAGAGAGAGGAAAAGAAAAAGAAAGGGAGAGAAGGGGGAGAGATTTAGAGAACAAAGAGAAATTGAGAGAGAATATGAGAGGTAGAAAGAGAAATATAAGAGAAAATGTATGAGAGAAGGTAGAGAGATTAGAGAAGGGCGAGGGAAATAGAGAAAGAGGAAAGCAGATAGAGAAGATGAGAAAAAGTGACGTAGTGAGGGAGCCTTTGAGGGTTGTAATGAGGTGTAGATTGAGAAATAGATAGAGAGTGGGAGAGAGGGCGAGAAAGAGAGAAATAGGGAGGGAGAGACAAAGCGAATGACAGAGTGCGAGAGAAAGAAGATAGAGTGAGAGAGATGATAAGATAGGGTAGGCAAGAGAGAGGTAAAAGAGAGGGTGAGAGAGTGAAATAAAGAGATAAAGAAATTGAAGGAGGGAGGTGAGTCAGATAGAGAGAGTGGGATTGTGGGAGGGAGTGAGGGACAGTGAGATAAAGAGATAAAGGAATTGAAGGAGAGAGGGAGAGTGAAGCGAGTTAGAGTGAGAGTGAGATGAGAGAGGTAAAGAGTGGGGGAGAGATAATAGGAGGGAAAAAGAGAGAGATATGTAGAGAGGCAAGGCAGAGATGGGAAAAGAGAAAGGTACAGATAGATAAAAAAGAGGTAGGGTCAGACATAATGAAAGAGAGTGGGAAAGAGAGAGAGTGAGCTAGGGTGGGAGGGAGGGAGAGAGTGTGTGAGAGAGAGAGACATAGAGAGGGATGCAGAGAAGTAGGTAGAGTGGGAAAAATTTACATAAGAATGAGAGAGAGATAGAAAGGGAGAGAGATAGGTACAGATTGCAAGAGAGGGGTGTGGGAGAGATGAGAGAGAGCAAGAGAAACTGAGGGAGAGCAACTGAGTGAGAGCGAGCAATGGAACTAGAGAAGGAGAGATAGAGAGACAAGTGAAGGAGAAAGATAGATGGAAATAGAGCTAGAAAGAGTAAGAAAAAAGAGAGAAAGAGATAGAGTTAAAAAAGAGAGAGAAGAAAGAATGAAAGAGGTTGAGAGGAAAAGAGAGAAAATGTATGAGAGATCATAGGGAGAGTAGAGAAGGGAGGGAGAGAGAAATAGAGAGAGGAAAGGATAGTCGAAGGGGGAGAAAAAGGGATGTAGGGAGGGAGCGTTTGAGGGTTGGAATCAGGGAGAGATAGAGAAAGAGACAGAGAGTGGGAGAGAAGGCATGAAATTGAGAGATGGAGTAAAAAGTGAGTGACAGAGAGTGAGAGAGTCATAGAGAGTGAGAGAGATGATAAGAGAGAGATGCAGCAAGAGAGAGATAAAAGAGAGAGTCTTAGAAAGTGAGAGAGATAATAAGAGAGAGATGGAGCAAGAGAGAGGTAAGACGAGAGGAAGAGAGGGAGAGTGAGATAAAGAGATAAAGGATGTGAAGGAGGGAGGGTGAGTGAGATAGAGAGAGTGTAGGAGTGACGGAGGGAGGGGTGTTAGAGAAGATAGATATATGAGAAAAAGAGAGGGACAGAGGAAGAGTGAGAGAGAGATAGAGGGAGGGAAAGAGAGAGGGAAAGATAATGAGAGGGTGAGAAGGAGAGAGAGTGTTAGAGAATAGAGAGAGTGAGAGCGATTGAGAGAGAGGAGGAGAGAATAAAGACAAAAAAGTGGAAGCGAGAGAGAGAATGGTTTGAAGAAGATAAAGAGAGAAGGGAAAGGAGGGAGAGGGAAATAAAAAGAGGAAAAATCATAAGGAGGGGGAGAAAGAGGGACGTAGGTAGGGAGTTTTTTAAGGGTTGGAATGAAAGAGAGATAGGGAGTGGAAAAGAGGGATAATAAGAGGGAGAGAATAAGAGGGAGAGAAAGCGCAAGCGAGAGAGGTAAATAGTGGGTAGGGAAGGAGAGCGAGACACAAAGAGAGAAAGTGAGGGAGGGAGGGAGGGGAAGAGAGTGGAGAGAGAGAGATGACTGATAGAGAGAAGATTAAGAGGGAGATTATAAAAGAGAAGGAGAGAAAGTTAGAAAGATAGAGTGGTCAAGCAAGTGAGAGAGACACAAAGAAGGAGGTGGAGAGATAAAGGGAGAGAGCTATAGTAAGGAGAAAAAGGGAGAGGGGAGATGAGGATAGAGTGAGGGATAGAGATAATAAGATAAGTATGGAGAGAGAGAAAAGACAGGGTGCATCAAAGAGGGATAAAGAGAGTTGGGGAGAGAGAGAGTGACTAAGAGAGATTGAGGGAGGGAGAGAGAGTGTGTGTATGTGAGAGGGAGAGAGAGAAATAAGGAGATGGAGAGAGAGTGTGGTGTGTGAGTGAGGGAGAAAGAGGTGAAGAGTGGCTTAAAACGTAGAGAGATTGGTAGAGAGTGTGAGAGAGAGGGGTGTGGGAGATGACAGAAAGTGAGAGAGAGTGAAGAAGAGTAAGTGAGTGAGAGAGAGAGAGCAAGAAATGGAGTAAAAGTAAATGAGAAAGAGAGAAAGGATAAGAGATAGGGAGAGAGTTTAGAAGAAAGGGAGAGATATAGCAATAAGGTGTGAGAGAGCTAGGAAAAGAGTGATAAGAGGCTAAGAGTGAAAGGTTGTGGGTGATGAATAGGCCAAGTGGGGGAGGGAGGTAGGGAGAGATAAGGAGATGAGACTGCGAGAGAGAGAGAGAGGGAGAGTGAGACAGAGAAAAATGGAGGGAAAGAGAGAATGAGAAAGAAAGGGAGATAAAGAGGAAAATTAGAGGAGAGAGAAGAGAGAGTGGAAGAGGTAGAGTCAAAGAGTGGAGAGACAAATAAAGGTTTGAGAGAAGAAATGTGAGAAAAAGGAGGGAAATAAATAGAAGAAGCGAGATCAAGAGGGAGAGAAAGAGGGACCTGGGGTGGGAGTTTTTGAGGGTTAGAATGGGGGAGAGATATAGAGAGAGATAAAGAGAGGAGGGACGTGGGGTGGGAGTTATTGAGGGTTAGAATGGGGGAGAGATAGAGAGAGATAAAGAGTGAGAGCGAAAGAATATAGAGTGAGAGGGATAATAAGAGAGAGATAGAGAGAGAAAGAGAGTGTTAGAGAGGATAGGGGAGAGAGAGACGGTGAGAGCGAGTAAAGGGGAGCAAACAAATAGATTCAAAGAATGAAAAGATATAGAGAAAGAGGGGTGTGAGTGAAAGAGAGGGTGACTACAAAAGAAAGATAGAGAGATACCCATGAGTGATGGGGAGAAGAGAGAGACCAAGAGAGAGAGTAAGAGAGAGGGAGAGGCAGGGAAATAGAAAGAAACATTGACAAAGATATTGGAAGAAATATGAACAATATAGAGGCAGGTAAAACAAAAATATAGGGTGAGGAAGAGAGACGGTGAGAGGACCGCAAAGTAGAGAACTTAAGAGGGGAGGAAGGGAGGGAACAAATGAGGGTGTGATAGAATAGAGAGAAGATGGAGAGAGTTGGAAGAGAGTGAGAGGGAGATAGAATGTAAGGGTGAGCAAGAGAAGAAAAGAAAAAAGGGCTCGGTAAAAATTAAAAATAATGGAAGGGGATTATAGGAGAGGTATCTAAATAAAGGGATGGAGAGTAGGTGAGTGGAAAAGCAAGTCTGTGTGTGTGTGAGAGAGAGAGAGACTGAGGAAGTGAGATAGTTATAGAATGAGTGAGAGAGTGTGCAGAGAGAAACACTAATGCAAGCAACCAAGAGAGACTGTGAGAGAGAGATGACGATAATGAGAGAGAGAATGAGAGAGAGTGAGAGAAAGAAGAAAGAAGAGATAGTAGGAAAAGATAAAGGGTGGTGTTGGGAGAGAGAGAGAGAGAGTGATAGAGTAAGAAAGAGAGAGATATAGTGATAGAGCAAGAAATAGAGAGAGAATAGAGAGAGAAGAGAGAGGATAGAGAAAGTAAGAAAGAATGATTGACAAAATAAAGAAGATAAGGGAGGGAGAGTCAGAGTAAACAAAAGAGGGAGAGGGGGAGAGAGTTAAAGAGAGGATGAGACAGGAAGATAGAGACAAATGAGTGAAGATAGGAAGCAAAAAAGAGAGAGTTAAGAGAGGGTGAGATGGTAAGAAAGAGAAGAATGAATAAAGATAGGAATCGAAGAATGGGAGAGAG